>BQNB010036101.1:23441-43662 GCA_026074375.1 Tanacetum coccineum | reverse complement strand
TTTTTTCAAACCAATACGGCGTATTCACTTTATTAGATACGGCGTATAATTTTTTTTTCAAACCAATACAGCGTATTCGACTCTTCACTAATACGGCGTATTCAGTTTACTGAATACGACATATTAAGCTATTTGACAGTTTTCTTTCCTAGTGAATTTATTACAGGTTAAAATGGACAAACCCAACATTACTATAGAGGAGTATATCAGGATTGAGGAAGAAAAAGCTCGTAGGCGTGGTAAGGTATATAACTGGGAAACTGCTACGTATGGTAAGATCTGGGATAATGAAGACGTTCACGACCTCAGATCTATTGAAACTGAATTCCCAGCTATAGTCTTTAACGACACATTAACATCTAAAGCAGCACTCCCGTGTGAGCCTACGGTAAGTTCTCTTAACAACAATTAAATTGACTTTAGAATATCGTTTGATGAATCCGACGATGAAGACTACACGGTAATTTTTGACAAAAACTCGTTTTCTCACAAAATAATTTCTGTCAATGATTTGAAAACGGATTCTGAAAATGATAATGAAAAAGTCAATATGCCTTTGTTCCCACCACCCGAGCCTAAGGTCAGTTATTTTGATGATTTAGATTTCTTTAAAGATTTTGAGAATGAATTTCCAGCCATTGTTTACAATAATGCCCAAACGTCTAAATCAGATTTATTAACTGAACCGATTTTAAACCCTCAACATATCGATGAATTTGATTTAAATGATGAAACATCATTGTCCGAATGTGATGAAGAGGAACAAAACATTTTAAACTTTAATGATCTATTTCCTTTCAACGTAGTTTATCCCGATGATTTAAAATTAGAAAAGGACAATGATGATAATGAAGTCGATATAATACAGTCTTTGGGGGGTAATGTAATAAATACCGACGATGTGCCACATGCTCGTGGGTCAAATAAGTTTTTGGAAACAAGTCATGATACATCTAATAAATTTTTTAAAACTGAAACTTTTATCAATGAATTAAATGTTAATATCGTGACTTGTAATTATCTTAACAAAGGGATGCCATTCATTTTCCTAATCAAGAATTTGTATGTGCCATTTGGCATCCCGTTCGACCCCAAATTGTTTTATAAGGATGGGATTAAATTAGGGCAAGTCTAACTTAAAGACTTTTCTGTAAACAAAAGTGCTTGCCAGGAGACAACCCAGAATGTATTTTCAATTTTTATCGAGTCTGTCTTTCCAGACTGTCTATACGGCGTATCCAAACCCCATGGATACGGCGTATTGACCTTTTGGACGTTATCCAGTCTTTATTTTCAGCACAGTCTATACGACGTATTCATTAAATGAATACAGCGTATACAGGTATCAATACGGCGTATCCTGGGGAATGGATACGGCGTATCGACTTCCTGTATAGTTTTAGGTATTTATTTTGAGTCTAACCAAACGAATACACGGAGATAGAATTGCATTTGTTTTCTGAGAATTTATACAGGACCTCGTGAAAGAAATATCGACGAATATTGGTGGAGAATTTACAAATCTGGAGATCTTGAAGTGTTGGAGTCTTGAAACTTTAAGGCAGCTATTCAACACACAATCTTGCTCAATAAAAGCTACATGGAGAATCTACCGAGCAAATATCAGGGGAGTTTCTCATTCTAATTATTTTTAATTCCCGTTTTCAATGTTTTATCTATACAACGAGGACGTTTTATAATTCAAGTGGGGGGATGGAATTAGAATGTTTACTTGTCCTAATTTTCACACTAAAATGCGATAAATACCTCAATTAAAAAAAAATTCCAAGCATATTTTGTGAAATTACTTGATACATAACCCGCACACAATAACCCTTGTTAGATATTGTGAGGATTTAACCTTATCCGTTTCTAAATGTCTACCCAAATTCTATAAAAATATAAGTGTGCCGGTGATGTTGCAGACTTTAGAACTTGGATTGGTATATCTATTCGAGACAACAGTGATAAGTACTATGGATTTAGATAGAGTAACTTGTTTAAACTGGTAAATTTTAGGATTACACCAAAAACCCTTACATGTTACGTATAAACTAACTACAACCGTTAATGTTAACCCCCGTAATAAAACCCTTTGTTTACTCTCATTTTAGAGTAAGATACCCTAGAACAACCCGAGAGCCAATCCGTTAGAAACTACCACCAATTAATTTTGTTCGGTTACACCTTTACACTTATGGCCTACCCTTTAGATTAATTATTTTTATAATTGCTAGTTGCTTAAAGTGTAAAGTTTTAATTTCCTCGATCTTGTGTCAATTTGGAACGTTGAAGAAATTTGCACATCCGCAAATGGGAATGTATCATATAGTCAAAACTAATGTATTTTACTACCATCGTAATAAATGGTACGTCCGAAGAATGAGGAATTTACCGAAGGAATATCCGAATTATTATATCAGTGAAGATGGTGAAACTACTTCGAGTTTCGTAGTATAGTATGAAAAAAAATTGGAAAAATCGCAACAAAAAAAGAGAAAGAAAGTTTGAAGATAATCGTTTTACAACTACCGAAGAATTACACGAAGGATCGATTATTCGTTGATACAAATCGACGATGTAGAGTATTGTATAAAGTGGAAGATATCGCCACTTGCCTTGTAGGAGTATGTAAATATGGGAAGTTTAGGAAGTTGAACGTTATGGAAACGCCAACTAGGTTTTGTTTTTGATCTATATCAGACGTTTGTAGTAGTTGTGTCTTACATGGTAACGGTCCGAGAAAAAAGTATCTAGCACTTGTATTTTAGACTTAATCTATTTGTTTCGTAATTTTTATTTAACAACAATTTATTTCCCTTTCCTAATCATTAACCATGGTTATACGTGATATGATTGATGACGATCGATGCATGCATGTCTATTCCGTCGTTACAGCCATGTATGCATGTCTCAGCTGCCTTGTTGGTTTATTACTATTGATGAAAGTTAGAAGATCCATACCCTATATTACTCTACTATTCCTACTCTTTAGCTTATTCGAGGTGGGAGTGAGCAGTCACATGTGTCTATCCTGTCGTTATGAGTGTGTATGTGTAGTCTTTGTCGCCCTCCTGGAATATTGGTATCGATAAAGATTAGTTAGTGTAATCAACCCTAAGCCTTATCATACAAAAACCAATATTTACCTTTATAAACTTGTTACTCCTTAGCTTTAGTGGCGGAGATGTGTATCCTTGCCAAGCTTATGATAGAATACTCGTCACGACCGAGCAATTGAGCGAATTAGTAATGTTACTACAATAGATAGTTGAGTGATTTAGTGTTTTTCATCTTCCTATTTCGTATGTGTTTGGTTTGTATACTATGCAATAGATCAAATAAATGCTTTAACGAAAAATATCCTTAGGGATACATTTTTATAAACTTCTAAAGGCTACTTGAGGACAAGTAGGATTTAAGTGGGGGATATTTGATGACATCAAATAACGTCTATTTTATAGCATCATTTATCCCATGTAATTAACCCATTTTGTATAATTATAGCAAAGAATTGTTACTTAATCATTTATATTTGAGAATTGTAGTAATTATGGAGTACTTGGTGAATATTAGCAAAAGGCGCGCATTCTGGAGCTTAAACGAAGATACGGCGCCAAAAACTTGATGTGTCGTTGTGTGGTGTATATTTTTATGATTCAAGTTTTAAATTTATATTTTACCGACTTAACCAAAAATAACACTTTAACGGGCAGTGTACTCGATCGGTGGTAGATTCGTGGTAAATAGGGCGTCGAACACTTGAAGCGAGAGACTGGCACGGGTTTATTCTAATATAAGTCAAACCTATGCTAATCCTATGTTAGTTCTAATTCTAATTCTAACAGGTAAAAGGGGGTTTTTTAGTCTGAGAGACTGGCATGGGTTTGGTGGTGACTACAATCAATTCAAGACACTTTAACCCACGCAAGTAAATTAGCAAAAGAAAAAAGAGCGGTCAAGCCTTATAATAGAAAACTGTATTAGCCATCATTAATCCGATTAGAAGTTGGTTTGTTTATTCAGTGCAATGATTACTTATCTCGAGGTGGTATATCATTTTTAGACTTAGGCGGGACTTCTTCCTAAGACCTAGACACATTAATTCTGTCACAATTAAAGCATCCGCATAAAGCATCCTTATTTATATTGATTATAATTCATCTAGAGGACAACACGGTGTGTGTCATACTATCCCTATCTCTTGGTGAAGATATGCTAAAAGGCACGCATTTTTGAGCTTAAATGAAGAGTTCGAGGAAGTCTACTGATCTGACAGCCAATACGCCGTATTATTCTAGACCTATACGACATATCCAAGACTTTTACGAATCAAAAGACCATTGCTTGGCTTTGAAGAATACGCCGTATCCACATCAACGATATGCCGTATATAATACTTTGGTCAACGATGAAGACAGAACTAGTTTTACCTCAATACGCCGTATCCATCAAGAAGATACGGCGTATCCGTGCCTGCACTCACTAAAGATCACACAGGAAACAAGTCTAATAAGTTGTATCCAGGAAAGGCAATACGCCGTATTCAAGCTATATAGGAATAAAATATTCTGGAAGATATCAAACACGGTCCCTACTCCAAGAAACCTCAATACGCCGTATCCAATACATTGGATACATCGTATCCAATACCTTGGATATGCTGTATCGACACCGACTCCAGACCATATAAATACAAAACTCAAAAACAAGTTTTAAGTGTACTAAATCATATTATCGATACCTAAGCCACAAAAGTCAATTTTCAGAGGAGAAAAAGAGCAGAAGAGGTCTTGCAACGCATTCCAATCTATAGAAGACAACGTGTAAATTCTTATACTTTTGTAATCGTTTAGTTTTTGGTATCATTCGTTAACTCGGTTAGTTTACCTTGGCTAAAACAATTACTCTTGTATTAATTACGATGTTTGAAGGCTAATACCTTCGAGTATTAGCCATTATTATAAAGATCTTAATGTTTGGTTTTGTTTATATCTCGATTTCTTAATTTATCGTTGATTTATTGATTATGTTTAACACATGATACTTGTTTACGTGCTTAAGTATGTGACCTATCATTCAACTTGGTCTAGTTCTACATATTTAATGCGCTGCAACTTTGGTGTTGTTTGGGCGTAGGCTAAGAGTCTGGGATAGCTCTCCATATAGTAATGCGTATAGGTGGAACAAATAGGATCACTAATAACGTCTTGCTTTCCTGATTGAACTGGTTGTACCGTAGAAGGTAGGGCTTAGTACTAACTAATAAGTTTTGATCATTGGTATAGTTTGGATTATGGACTACTACCTAACACAAATTACAGTTAAGCAGTAAGTGGGTAAAGTCTCTATGAGCTAGGGTTCGTTCGATATACACAATGTCGTCCTCTAGATGAATTATAATCAATATATAAGGATGCTTTATGCGGATGCTTTTATTGTGACAGAATTAATGTGTCTAGGTCTTAGGATGAAGTCTCGCCTAAGTCTAAGAATGATATGCCTCATCGAGATAAGTAATCATTGCACTGAATAAACAAACCAACTTCTAATCGGATTAATGATGGCTAATACAGTTTTCTATCATAAGGCTCGACCGCTCTTTTATCTTCTGTTAATTTGCTTGCGTGGGTTAAAGTTTCTTGAATTGATTGTAGTCACCAACCAAACCCGTGCCAGTCTCTCAAGCTGAAACCCCCCTTTTACCTGTTAGAATTAGGATTAGAACTAACATAGGATTAGCATAGGTTTGACTTAGACCAGAATTAACTTAAATTAGATAACAAAAATATAAATAAAATAGAGAGATTTAACCTCACTTCAAGTGTTCGACACCCTACTTACCACGAATTTACCACCGACCGGGTACACTGCCCGTTAAAGTGTTATTTTTGGTTAAGTCGGCAAATTATAAATTTAAAACTTGAATCATAAAAATATACACCACATAACGACACATCAAGTAACAAGTTTATAAAGGTAAATATGGGTTTGTATGATAAGGCTTAGGGTTGATCATTCTATAATCTTTCACCAAAAGTACCACACCAACAAGGCAATTGAAGCACACATACATGGCCGTAACGACGGAATAGACATGTGTGTTTGATCACATCCTTATTTGAGTTTAACCAATGGTTAGGATGAAGAATGATATAGGGTAGGGATCTTCTACCTTTCACCAATAGTAATAAACCAACAAAGCAACTAAGACATGCATACATGGCCGTAATGACGGAATAGACATGCACGCTCGTATAAATCCTCATTCGCGTAAAACCCATAGTTAATGATTAGGAAAGGGAAATAAATTGTTGTTAAATAAAAATCACAAAACATATAAATTAAGTCTAATATACAAGTTGCTAGACACTTTTTCCCGACCGTTACCATGATAAACACACAACTATTTACAAATGTCTTGATCATAGATCAAGACATCAACCTAAGTTGGCGTCCGTAACGGTCAACTTTACAATCATCCCATACTTTACATACGGCTTCCACTTTATACAATACTCTGCATCATCGACTTTAAGACGTATCAATGAATAATCGATCCTTCGTGTAATTCCTTCGGTAGTTGCGAAACCATTATCTTCAAACTCTCCTTCTCTTTTTTGTTGTGATTTTTCTAATTTTTTTGATTTTTTTCAAATGTCTAACTATATACAAAACTCGGAGTAGTTTCACCATCTTCACGATCATAATAATTCCGGATAATTCCTTCGATAATTCGTTGTCAGAACAATACTCTTAAAAATATCATAGTTTAAGCTCCAGAATGAGTGCCTTTTAGTTAAGTTTCACCAAGTACTTCATAATTACTGCAATTCTCAAATACAAATGATTAAGTAACAATTCTTTCTAATAATCATACAAAATGACTCAATTACATGGGATAAATGATGATATAAAATAGACGTTATTTGATGCCATCAACGGTTTTGTTATGAGATAACGGTTTTGGTAAAAGATAACGGTTTTGTTATGAGATAACGGTTTTGGTAAAAGATAACGGTTTTGTTGTGAGATAACGATTTTGAGATAAAGGGTAAAGGTTTTGTGATAAGGAAAGAGATTTTTGTAACGGAATTAAGAATCTTGGTGTGAGTAAATACGAATACTTGTACAATAGGACAACTTTGTACAAACATTAATAAAGTGTCATAAATGATTAGGACATGGCCGGGTACTGCTGTGCGCTTGCGTTGAGATTATTTGTGCATTGAATTTGAGATTTGTGCAGTTTGCATTATTTGCTATTGAGGTGAGTTCTCGTAGCCTTATTTTTCTACTGTTTTTCCGTTGGGGGAAAATGATACTCAAATGTGTTTTGAACGTTTTAGAAATTTAACTGTGCCAAATGTGTTTTGTTTTTTAGAAAATTGATGTGCTTAGTAATGCTATGTGAATATAAGTATGGTAACATTACTTTGGCATGTACTGTGTTGGCATGCATGAGTTGTGATATTACTTGCGGTGTACTGTTTTGGCACGACAAGTGGGATTGGCTAAGAATTACCATTCAATTTTGTGGTCCTCTGCCCTAAATAGTGTTCCAGCTGTAGGCCCTTGAGGTGCGTAAGTGACATATTTTGCTACCTGACTAGTGGGGATGCTAAGGCATGGTGATCGACTAGTGGTTATGCTAGGTCGTGTTTACATGATTAGCAAGGATGCTAAGTCATGGGTGATTCGCATCTATTCACTATCATATTGCACTATTGTCAACTGTTTTGAGATATTGGCACAACTTTTGGGTTTATGTTTGTTGATCCCTTCTTGACCGATCTTACTTAGCTTGTTAAAGCTTAGTTATATTGGATAGATCCAAGACAACTATAGTAGAAACTAAGATTGAGAATATCACAAACTATGCGGAATCTAGTTTGCAATACAAAGAAGAACAATGAAACAGTAAAAACAAGATCTTTACTAAATTTCAATATATTGAATACTATTTTGAGTTACAAAATAGCTATGAATACTAACTATTATTGCTATGTAAACTATGAATACTAATATGAAAACTGATATCTAGATCTATGCCGTTGGGTTCCTTTTATACACTAAGGAAACCCTAATGGGCTTACAAACGCTTAATTGATTATATCTTTTCTAAAGTAAACATACTCTCTTAAACAAATAAGTTAATACATATCTTCTTTACAAATAGTTGATACCTTAAACTTCATAAGTAATTCTTGTTCTCTCAATCAACCTTTAACTCATCTCTTGATATGACAATTGATCTCATCTCTGACAGCATAAATCCTTCAGCAGTTGTAACTGAGCACAAGCTGCATTAACTACTTTAGAAGTTTACTCTAGCAGTAAACTAACAACACTACCAGTACTAATCTTAGTACTACAGTAGTAACTATTAGTATATTTTCAGTCTTTATCTCTGATAGTCCTTAACATCTACAAGCAGTCAGTAACCTTTATACTAACAATACTAATTATACTAACAGTATAACTACAGTAGTAACTTTATATCTACCATTACTAACTACTTGAGCATAATTTTCATTAGTACTACCACAGCACAACGTATGCTAAATTGACAACACTAATATAAAACCTGAGCAGTAGTAACTCCTAAGAATCATCTAAAGAATCATCTTAAAGTCTTTTAACCTAACATTTGATGACCGTTTTGAGTATCAATTTTACGTGTGTCAATAAAGTATATTAATGATGTTGGAAAAGCAAAGATGTAACCCAAGGGGATTGGGTCAAGATGGGTTTTGTTTATTTTATTGCAAAGTCTTAACTTGTAAAATTTATGTAAACCCAAGTTTCATTTCTTTGTAAATTGTAAAGTGTATGATCTTGTATCTTGTGCGATGAACGGTATCGTCGCATCCCGTGTTCCTGCCACAGACGGGGTGTGACATCAAACTTGACATAATTGCAGTATGCAGTGGTTTTAGTGTGTAATATTAGATTCCATTTTTATCGAGCAACTACGAGTAAAGGAACCAACAACTCCTTCAGTACCTTGACCTTCCATGGTTGACATTTGAGGAAGTCACTTAGGGTACACCTCTCGAGCACAGGACATACGCCTACTTGCCGTCACTCCTGAAATCATGAACAGTCATCGACATTCTTGCTTATGTCTATGTCACGTTCTAACTAATGCATCGACAACATCCTCGGGCAAATAGTGCTATAAGTGTGAGCATATGGTCATAGTGGGTAGTGGTGGTTGGTTTATTGTGGCGATTCATTTCTTTGGTGGCATTTTCTTCAATCACTAAGAAAATATAATACACGTTATATTTCATACAATCATAAACGCGACATGAAATATGCTCAATAAATAAAATGAGATCACAACACATAATGAAATATACAACTGAAGTGAAATCAACCATGACATAAATAAATCAACATCCATACATAACAACATCGATAATCATACATGAAGATCTGATTACAACCTGATCAATACAATGAGATACAAAATGAAATATAGTACTAAGGAAATTGTGTTGGATTTATTTGATATTGATGATACAAAAGTAATGAAACAAGAATGACATAATACAGATTACAAAAGGGTCTAATTCGACAATATGGAATTCTAGAAGATTGAGGATTCTAGAAGACTTGCTTAAAAAGATAAAAATCAAGATTAGGAAAGATTTAGTTTCCTAATACAATTAGATTTTCTATGTAAGTCTAGATGGATTCTATATATAAAGAGATCCCTAGACATTGTTTATGTGTGTTTTTAAGGTATTTTAATTATGTAGTAGGAAAACACCAACGATCTCACCACTTGAGATCGTTTTAGCCCTAAGATCAAAGGCGTCTTTGATCCCTGTTACAGTTAGGTAACACATTCTATCATGATCAAATAGAATTGGGGCTTATGTGAATGTAAACCTTGTAAATAACATGTCTTTGTTTAAATTCCACTGCGCATCAACAAACTTTGTTATTATAGATCCTAGATGAGTTTTAAACGATCTTCACAATTGGTATCAGAGCCATATGGCTCATGATCTAGGATCTACAAGGTTTTACAATCGAAGAAATAAGATTTTGTATTCAAAGAAACCCTAAAAAATCTCATTTAGGTTGTCTAATTTTCTTTATCTTCTGCACAGCATGTGTAAAAGGGATAGCTCATCGTTAACCGATAGATCTTAACAAAATTTTTATTGAATGTTGTTTAGTCATAAAAAGCATTCTTCACCGAAGTGGATCTTCAATCTGACTTTTAATTGAAAGGTGGAAGATATAAAATTTTGAAATCGCTGCAGAAAAGTTGAAGTTGGTATGGTTTTACTTCTCTTTCATCATTGTTTTTAATAGTGTTCTTGTTATTGTTATTAGAAGTTTTTTCTTTGAACACTTGGGTATTAAAGAGAAGGTATTAAGGAATGAAAAGGATAAAGATGTTTGTGAAAATTAGGGTTTTAATTCTTAAATCATTTTTTTGGAAACCCTAATTTCTAAAAACCACAAAAGTTGATGATGAATACAAAGTGTAATCACAGTAAAGGTGATATGAAAGTGGAAGCTAAGAGTTCAAGTTCAGGTTCTTGTGGAAAGTTTATGAAGTGGGTTAGCATGATGAATATACTGATTGGAAGTTTACTACTCCTTCATACTTGGTTACTACTGCTCGAACAAAAGTTAATACTGTCTAGTTTTGTAGTTAATACTGCTAAGTGTATTTTTAAAACTGCTCTACAAAAGCTAATACTGCTAGTTAGTAGTTAATACTGCTAGTGTATTTTTACTACTACTCTACAAAAGTTAATACTCCTAGTGTATTTTTACTACTGCTCAACCATTAGTGTTGCTCTTCATTGTTACTACTGCTTGGTATCGATTACTATTGTTAGTCATTTTTAGTGCTGCTTTTCATGGATGGTACTACATGGTATTCGTTACTATTGTTGGTTAGTTATTCGTACAGTTCTTATGGTTAATTCTATTACTTTTGGTCATGAGATGGTTAACATATTGGTTTTAGGGAAAGAATATGATAAAGTGTTTAACCATTTGGATATACTAAATGCACCTCTTGAGGGGAAGGTTTTCACTTGTTAAAAACAAGTTAAACCTTATTACTACTGCTAAGTCATTGTACACTGCAAGTAAGTTTACTACTGCTTGAATTTAGTATTCTTATTATGCGTCATGAAAGGTATTGAAACATTGAAAAGACTTGGATTAGAAGTGTAAAATATGGTTAAATTGTAAAAATCAAAGTGCATAATGTTCACAGTCCCCTAATGGATAATGATAAAAAGGGGAAGATGTTACAGAGATGATATGATATGATTTGCAACTTATTATTTGTGGTGGCATGGCATGGAACAAGTTAAGTTTAAAGGAGATCTTAAGTTAAAGGGAAGATTGTTTCATTCATGGAAGATCAGATCTGAAGATGAATATTACTGAAGATTAAGCTACTATGGATCATATTGGAATTAGGTTACTGTTTGTTTTGTCATCATTAAATAGGGGAAGATTGTTAGGATTTATTGATTTGATGATACAAAAGAATGAAACAAGAATGATATAAACGAATTACAAAAGGGTCTAATTCAACAATATGGAATTCTAGAAGATGGAGGATTCTAGAAGACTTGCTTAAAAAGATAAAGATCAAGATTATAAAAGATTTAGTTTCCTAATACAATTAGATTTCCTATGTAAGTCTAGATGGACTCTATATATAAAGAGATCCTTAGACATTATTTATGTGTGTTTTTAAGGTGTTTTAATTATGTAGTAGGAAAACACCAACGTTCTCACCACTTGAGATCATTTTAGCCCTAAGATCAAAGTATCTTTGATCCCTGTTATAGTTATGTAAACAAGTTCTAATCATGATCCAAATAAGAATAGGGGCTTATGTGAATGTACACCTTGAATTAACATGTCCCTTTGTTAAAATATCTACTATGCATCAACAAAACTTGTTATTAGAGATCCAAGATAAGTTTTAAACGATCCTCATACAATGCAAGCTGATGGTCACCCCATAATACATAGCATGTCATACAAGATAGGCCTTAAAAACAAAAAAAAAATTTTGGGAACAAAAAATCCATACAGCTCTACAGCTGGGAGTACCCCATAAAACTTAGCAGGCTATACCGGATAGCTAACAAAATGATACCAATACTACTAGCTACTACCAAGCATCCTCTATCCATCCTATGTCCTGTCCTTACATATGAAATGAAAGCTCTCTAGAACATGTCATGCTTGTGCTGAATATGGTCCCTCAGTTCTGTCCTCAGTCTCAGATCCTCTGTCATTGTAGTACAGATCTATATCTCCTTGTCAGGCTATAATCTGGCCTATCATAGTCAGGATCCTTCTCATTAGATGTGAGACAATTCTGTTGGGCGAATAACGGCATTACGCTCGAAGAAGAAGCCATCAAGCTGAAGTATCTCTCTCCTCCTTAATATAGAATCCGAAGCTCCAATCAAGGCTCAGTCATCCTGTGCGTCCTCATAATGCATATAAAGCTCTTGAGCATCCTGCCTCTGAGTAGTAGCAAGATCTGTAACTCTATCATTGACCACCCCCACGGAGGTCATCGCTCTAATCTCAGAAGCACGGATACTAGCATTCATAGTATCGATAAATCCATAATCAACTATATGGGCTAGAGCATGTCCAGCCTGCCTAGCAGCAGCAACTAACGAACTCTCCCTAATCTCGAACCTACCAGTGGGAGTAATGAAACGAGCTCTTTTCTGAAGCAGCATGTTTGCCTTAGGAATATCATCTCTATATGTAGTAAATGGTAGCAATAGGGGTGGTGATGGTATCTTTGATGGGTGGTGAGTGGGTGGTGATATAGCTCTCCACCAAATCCCAGCTGCCCTGTAGCCCAAAGGTACCTCAGCATACGTAGGGCTAGTAATAGGTGGTGGTAGAGGTAATGGTGGAGATGGTACAAGTAATGGTGGTGAGGAATCTGGGGAAGTGGCGATGATAATGGAGTGAGTGGAGATGGTGGTGGAGTAGGTAAGGCAAAAAGCCTAGCAACCTCTACCTCGGAAGGAAACGGTATAGGCGTTTGGGTTCAGACAGACATCCTAGAAGTAGTACGGTATGCAAGTGGTGGTAGTGGTGTAGCCGCAGACTCATCGATCTCGAATGCCTCTGTAAGGGTACAAGGTTAATAGCAAGCAATGCGGTGGAGTCGGCCAGAGCTAGATGCTCCTCCTCCTCCTCCTCCTCATCCTCCTCAACATCATCATCATCATCATCGTCATCATCGGATGACTCATCATCATCATCATCGTCTCCTCCATCGGCAGGATAGTCAGCAGGATCCTCCTCAGGGTCCTCCTCTGAATCCTCCTCTGGATCGGAGTCAGCAACATAGCCCAGTGATAAGGCTGTAGGTGAAGCATCATCTGGTAGAGGTTGATCCTCCCTAGGTGCCTCAACATCAGATGGCACTAAGTACTCTGGGTACTCAGGCTCATGTAAATAGACTAGGGAAAGCGGTGCCTGCTCTGGCTCCTCACGGCCAGGCACATAGTCTAGAGAAGGTGGGTGCTCAGGAACCGACACGTAATCAAGAGATGGTGGTGCATGTCCTGGAGCCTATAGAGCGGCCCCCGCATATGGGTCTAATGGTGCATGGGTAGTCCGTCGTATTCGTAGAAAATAACTCTGGGAGAACCTACGTCTGATGGCTCCTCGTAATCACTAGATATCAATGTGTAGGTAACTGTTGATGAAGACATGACTGCTGAAACAATAAAATAAACTTATATAAGTATATGATATAAGACCAGTATAATATATACGTAATATAATATAAAAACGTATATAGATCATGAAAGCATCTAGTCTAACCAACTAATGCAACTCAATAGTGTATGTATGTCCATGAAAAACATTTGTAATAATGCCAATGTTTTGAAAACGGTTATAGTCCAAGTAAAAAGATTTGACCTGGTTCTCAATAACCTTGGCTCTAGATACCAATCTGTAACACCCCTAAATAGGGTCGCAGCGGAATGGAATAATGTCCGGGAGCGTTACTTCATGAGTACCTTTGCACAAGATATGAGAACGACCTCTAAATGAGTCGTTTAAAAATGATACATTGGATTTAATAAACTTGTTTGTTACAAAAGCTCAAGGCTTAACATGTTCACTTGCAGTTGTGAAGATTTTAAAACATAGCAAATATCTCCAAAATGTAATACACACAAATCTTTATAGTAATGTGACTCTAAACTGATGATCACTAATGTATCCTTGTTTCTTGCCTTATTGACCTGAGAAAAACATGCTTTAAAACGTCAACATAAAGTTGATGAATTCATAGGTTTAAGTTATGTATAAAGTAGGACTGCAAGATTTCTAAGTGTATGATAAGTAACGAATACAATATCAAAAAATTAATTACGAAATGCACTAAGCTCATGACGCTGAGGATCGACATATATGTATGCAAAACAATGCAAATAATGTGCCTATGTAGATGTTCAACCCGCAACATCCAAATTGTTCCGACATGGTATACATTTATTATCCGGCAAAGTGAGCGCTACTCACTCGAATGGGGATGTCAATCCCAAATAGATCTATTCATATCATTCGCGCTTACAATCCAGTAATTAACAGTTCATGATTCATGGGCATAGTGGGTTATAGCTACTTAGGCAAACTCGTAATTTGATTTAAAGTGTAATTGCGTCCAATTGTAAAACAATGCATGTTTCTTACCCCAAAGTTGTAAATCATTATAATTGTATCAAAAGCGGGGCTATGAACTCACCTCAAGTGAAAGTGTTGATAATATAAATCAAGTATGTAAATCGTCTCAGAAAATCCGAATGAAACCTAATTAATTATAGGCCGTATGAGTATAATGTATTTTATATAAATAAATTATTACATGTTATATAGTTACACCATCACCTAATAGTTCTTGTTTAATTTAAAATGTTGAAATGATAATTAAATCGTACTTTGTTAAATGTAGTTATATGTATTTGTATCCGAAAAGAAAATATTATTTTTGTTCAACAATGTATTATTTGTTAAAAATATATGATTTAATATTTTTATTCATTATGTAATGATATTATATAATTAGTTTAATTGTTTTATAAAATAATGTATAAAAGTAAAAATAGTGCACAAGGTTTTATAAACCTCATATCTTTATCGTTTTAACTCCGTTTTATACGTTTCTTATGTCCACGGTTTCGTACTAAGAAAATCTATCAAAATATTATATTTATAATATTTTAGATACTGTTGAACAGTAACTTTTACAGGTTATGGAAAGTATATAAAATTACTTTTATGTATTTAATTATATAAAGCTTGCAAAAAGCATAACTCATTCATTTTAATTCCGTTTTTCGAGTTTCTTATATGATTGGAATCCTCATGACAAGTATTATCATTATAAAATATTTTCATTATTTTACCAGACCTGAAACAGTATGGATTTTTATAAAATAAGTTTTATAAAAACACTTTTATATATTTAATTATCGTAAACTTGTAAATGTCATAACTTCTTCGTTATAGCTCGGTTTTTCAAGTTCTTTATATGCTTACGATCCTTATAATATGTAATATTTTATAAAAACACTTCTAAGATTTATAAAAGTTTGAAATCAAACAATAGGTCCAAAACAGTGGGTTTTTATATAAGTGTATAAATTTGTTTTTATAAATTATTCCTTGGTTCAAATTTGTACAAGCCCTTTGCAATACTTTATACCATATTTCTTACATGTTTTGGGTCCTCTAAATTATCCATAATGATTGTTCAAGTATCAAGTCCTTATGCTAATTTGTCCATAACTTTATAATTAAAACTTTCAACAAATTAATTTATAAACTAACTATATAATTTAACCAACAATTATATATAGTATTTTACTTGTGTTCCATCACATTTTAACATCATTTCATAATATAAATGTATAAATTTGAATTTCGCAATAGCTTGTATTATTTCATAAATCATAAAAACAAACTCAGGTGGTGATTAACATAATAACATGTATGTAAAACAAGTAAATGAAAAAATGGAAAGATTAGGGCTTAGATAAACCTTAGAGAGGTGTATGAGAATGAAGAACACAAGATCAAACCCTAAAAATCAAACCCAAAAGAGAAACCCTAATCAATAACCTTAGTTTACTTCTTGATTACAAACCTTTGTAAATAATACCCAATCTTCCAAACCACTTTGCAACACCTTAGATATGATAACTAATGAGCCTTGAATACTTAAAAAATCAACACTATGAACACCCTAAATACCCTTGATTAGCCGTGAGCTTGAGGGAGTATAGAGAGAGTTTTTGTTTATTTTGATAGTTGTTATGTGTGTGTGTAATATGAGTTCTAAGGCTTGTGTTATATAGGAGTGGGAATGAAGTAAACCATGGATGAGTAGTGGTTAAGGGTACAAGAGAAAAGATCTCTCCTCCTCCCTAGGAGGAGGGATTGGCTAAGAATAGGTTTAGGGTACTAGTGACAAGCCAATTACTAGAAGTATGAGATTTGTGGTACATATGTGTAAGTTATAACTAGGAAGGTGGAACTTAGTGGGGATTAAAATGATTTATTTGTGTGTATGAGCATAGATCCGGCCACATAGGTAAATAAGGTAGGAAAATGTTTAATTTTTATGTATTGGGTATAAAAGTGGGTATTTGTTTGAGTATAGATGGGTATTGGTGCTTTCGGGTATGCCTAAACATAATTTATTGCGAAACGTAGACGCTTTACGTAACCAATAAAAATAAAATATAAAAAGTTATAAATTATACTCATAATAACTATATAACACTTTCTTGACGTAAACTTTTACTTGTTTGGTGCCCGTTTACGTTAAATGATGATTTTTAGTTTACACGATTTAACTAAACGATGAAAATTAAAAGCAAACGCGTAAAAACCTAAAAATAAATAATGGAAAGTTTTGTGTCATAAAATGACATGAAAACGTAAATCGTTACAGTCTCCCCATGTTAAAAGAATTTCGTCCCGAAATTCAGGTTGAGTTGCCTCTCGGAATGGTGTTGGTGAAGAGGTGTGGGTTTCATTTCCTTGATGGTGGTTAAACTTGCTGGCGGATTGTCCTAGGGTAGCTAATGATGCGCCTTCGACTTTTTGGTTTAAGATTTGGTATAAGATGATGTCGACTTTGTAGTAAGATGATGTAAAGGTCTACCTAGCTGCTATGGTTACTAATTCGATTTTCCGAAGTAAACGCGTTTTATGGGTACGCACACAAGACTTTGCTTTTCAAGGATGTAGGTAAAAAATTGATTTTGACAAAAGTTTTAAGGTGACTACTCTCAGCATGGCATGGTCCTTCCTGAATTATACATAGGTGATCATGCTATGTATATTTGAGGACTAACGATACGATGCTCATTTTTGTCAAAATTGTGTTATGTATAAAGAAGTATCAAAGAGTTTTATAAGATGACAAAATGATTCACAAGGTGGATGTAAGGTTGTTGATAGGATGACAATAAAATGATTTGCAAGAAATCGTATGATGGTTTACAAGACAATAGCTAAATAACTCATGGGGGACAATGAAATAATTTATGTGATGAAAAATGGTTTCGTAAGGTAAGAACAAGATAATTCATAAAGTGATAGTAACGTAGTTTTTGAGATGATTGCAAAATAGTATATAAGATGTCAAGAAGGTGATTCATAAGGTATTCGTGAAATTATTGTGAATAGTTTATAAAATGTTACGTTCATTAAAACGATGGTAAAATAGTTGGTGTACGATTTAGGTAAAAGGTTAAAAATAATAGTTTATCAATCGATAGTAAGGTAGTTTATTAATAACATCTATTTTGTTTATGAGACGATACTAAAATTGTTTATGAGGTGGTATCAAAATAGTTTTCTAAGGAATCACGTAACAGTTCATAATGTAATAGTAAGGAGTTTATGTTGTGGTAACAAATCGTTTATGAATTAATAACAAAATAGTTTTAAAAATTAACCATGGAAACAGTTTATGAGGGGCAACGAAATAGTTTATTGTGTGATAGTGAAATGGTTTATAAAGTTATGATGCTCAAGCGAGAGGTTTGCATGAATGATCCGGAGAACTATAAGTAATTTGACGATGGTTTTCACAACCATTAATTGATAAATAGTTTTAAATCATTCGTACAGTACAATGGGAGTTTAAGGGAAAATACAACAAGAATGCCTAACGAAATAGAGTCTAAGCATTGATATCATCTTCCATGCTATTAAGGTCTTGATCGTTTTCTCCTCCTCCTAAGGCGTACACCATTCCACGTGCTTCAGTACCTCTAGTTTGGTTTCCATGGTTCTTATTCTTTAATTCTGTAAAATCGCCCCTGTAGTGCCCTTGATTCCCACATTCATAGTAGGTGAGGGTTCTCTGATTGTTAGTAGCAGCAGGACTCTGACAGTCTTGGGTCAAATGACCGACCCTTTTGCAGTTTATGCACTTTGCAGTGCATGGGCCATTGTGGTGAAACTTGCACTTGTTAAACAATGGTAAAGTCCCAGCATAATCCTTCTTCTCACTAGACCCAACAGAATAAGCCATTGCCACATTTTTCTTCTTGGGGGGTTGTTGTTGAGTTTTGTTGTTGTCATCAAACTTTCTTTTATTTTCAAATTGACGTTCAGCAATAGTGCGGATCTTTTGATCCATCAGTTCAGTTGCAAACTCAATTGCATCCTGCATTATATTGGGCTTTGATGCCATCACACTGCCATGGATCATGTCCGGCAGACCGCCAACATACTTTTCCTCCTCATCAGACTCTTCGAGAAACATCCTCCCGCACATCAATGCCAGTTCTTGAAAATGTTGATTGTAACTCAGCACATCGGTGCCTTTTACCTTTAAGTTCCACATTTCAATTTCCAGCTTTTTAATCTCGCCTCTCGGGCAGTATTTTTCAGTCATCATCTTTTTTAAAGTTTTCCATGGCATTGCATATGAAACATCATGTCCGACAATCTTAACGTGGGAGTTCCACCACGTCAAGGCATTTCCTTGAAGAGTACAAGTTGCAAACTTGATCTGACATGCGATAGTGCAGTTGCTTATACGGAAAATAGATTCCATCTTTTCGATCCATTGGGTCAGACCGACAACTCCTTCAGTACCTTTGAAATTCAAAGGTTGGCATTTCAGAAAGTCAGTGTAGGTGCACTCACGAGCAACAGGCATTCGCCTTTTTTGGTCACCACCTGAATCATGGCTGTCATCGTCATTCCTGCTCCTGTCTGCATCACGTACTGCCAATGCATCAGCAACGCCTCAGGCTATCAGAGCCTTAATCTGATCATCGGTCATAGGTGTAGTGGGAGTGGTCGTAGCGGTTCTCTTTGGAGGCATTTTCTTCAAAATCACAAGAAAATATAATACACGTTAGATTTCAGAAAATCATAAACACGAGATAACTGCTGTAACAAGCAAAATTAAACTTATATAATTATATTATATAAAACCAGTATAGTATATATGTAATATGATATAAGAACGTATATAGATCATGAAAGCATCTAGTATAACCAACTAATGCAACTCAATAGTGTATGTGTCCTGTGAAAAATTTATGTATGATGCAATGTTGTGAAAAAGGTTATAGTCCAAGTAAAAATATTTGACCTGGTTCTCTATAACCTTGGCTCTAGATACCAATCTGTAACACCCCCAAAATGAGTCATAGCGGAATATGGGTCTAAGAGTGTTACATCATAGATCAATAGCACAAGATATGAGAACGACCTCTAAATGAGTCGTTTAAAAATGATACATTAGATTTAATAAAATTGTTTGTTACAAAAGCTCAAGGCTTAACAAGTTCACTTGTAGTTGTGAAGATTTTAAAACATAACAAATATCCCCAAAATGTAATGCACACAAATCTTTATAGTAATGTGACTCCAAAATGATGATCACCAATGTATCCTTGTTTCTTGCCTTATTGACCTAAGAAAAACATGCTTTAAAACGTCAACATAAAGTTGGTGAATTCATAGGTTTAATGTTAATCCCTGGTTGCGAGTGTAAGCACTAGTTAAATTTATATATGTATAGTATAAATCCCGTGACAATTCTTCCCAATTTACCTCTCAAACAAGAGAAAATAAAAGGGTAAAATCTCACTTAAGAAAACACAATACGTATATTTTTAACCGGGAAGTATTTTCTTCTCGG
>BQNB010036101.1:0-21367 GCA_026074375.1 Tanacetum coccineum | reverse complement strand
AAATACTTAGTATTTAGAGAGTTTTCTCTACTTACAAAAGTAAGTGGGAGCATCTGTAAACCTTGAAAATATTCAAGAATAAAATACATAACCTTCTAAATCCACTTGTTAATGTCACACTAAGGTTAGAACTCACATTCATAAATCCGCAAGGATGCCTCATCACTTGATTGATATTGTAATATCAATGCTGAGAAATATAAATTAGAGGATCATTTCAAACCTACTAATTGCTAAGATACATTATCACATCTTGAATCTGATAAAGGTCTTAGAATTATGAATGATAAGATATAGTCCTTAAAAGTCAATCAAGTTTTGAGCTTGATTGATCTTTTACCAAAATGTAAACCTGTAAGGTTAGAATGAGTTTCTTTTGAAGAAAGGCTCATAAGGACAAAATTGTATACAAATTAATGCCTGACTGATGATAAGAATTTTGATCTTACTCAAGCAATTGACTATGATTAAATCTCTCTTTTTGCACGTATTAATTATATAAAGATAACTAATTGTCAAACATGATTCTTGAATCTTAAAGAGTCAAATTAAGGTTCATAATTCTTTCTTGGATGGTTACCTTGGCGAGGACGATGTGTAATCATAAAGGGTTATGAGTCTACATTTGAAATATGGCAATTAAGATTAAAACTATTTCCTTAATGATTACTTTTACGAGGACGGTGTGTAATCAAAAGGTTATGAGTCTATATAATCTTATATAGTATACAAGATAAAAGAATCCAAGTGTGGATTGGATCATGCATCTAGGAGCTGAGATCTTGAATTAATTACAATACGATTCTGATTAAATTAAGATGACTCATGAGTATACCTAACATCAAGTAGGAGCACTATGTTTTTCCTTAAAATTTATATGTTGTGTAACATATTGAAAGCATCATTCCATCAAAGCTAGATATTAATCCTTAGGTTGGAATGAAACGGTTTTAACTAAGGGTTCATCATGTATATATTATATTGTGTATGTGACTGGTTGTTACTTTTGCATGATAGCAAGATGAGCACACAATGCAATACATCATTGAAGCAAGTCTTAAATGATATATTTCACTTGAGATAATTTAATACATGGATGAAAACCTTTTAACGAAGGATTCATCATGTATATCTTATATTGTGTATAAGACTGGTTGTTACTTTTATACAAGAGCAAGATAAGCTAACAACAAAAGTATCTAATTAAGAGTGTTTAGATGACTGATGGTAACAATATCTAATTAAGAGTGATTTAGATGACTGTTAAAAACAAATATTTATGAATTATAAGGCATAGTGTTGTTTGTGTACACACGATGCTAGAGAATAATCAATCCTATTAAAAGTAGGATTTCATCTTTTATGATAAATCTACTAACTAAATATGCTCAGCTAAGAGCATTATTGCATTACACATTAAAAAAATGAGAATACTTTACATTTTAAGAAACTGTAAAGATGACTGTCTGAGATAGGTATGTTGTTGACTTCAAATACCCCATTAAAGGTACTGTCACATTTCCATACTATGATAACTTGCAATAGTATGCAAATATACATACGACACTCATCATATCATTCAAGTCCTTTACAAATTTGTAAATTTGAAACAAGTATTCGAAAAGTTTACTCAGATAACTATTTAGCTGTCATGTAAAGAAAGAGTTGAGAATGTTGGAAATATTAGACTTCAACTAGCTAATTGTTTACATGCATATCTGTTTTAGTATTTGTATAATTGGGATGGTAAGATAATTTTTACTTTCTGATGAATGAGGATACGTGGTATTTGTCATTCATACATATAATAATTGTTATCCTATATTTGCATGTTTAATCCTTGAATGATTTTATCATTCTAAATATGTCCATTGTCGGTTAACATTATGGGAATAATTGTTACATAAGGCAAATGTAAGTGTTGGTTATCTTCTTTGGATATACGGATCGTTCCCGTCAAACTAATGTGTATTCACAAGGGATGCATATTGGACACCCCAACCTTCGAATATTTACTTTTAGATCCTTAGTCATGAGTAAGATATCAAAAATGGTTAAATAAGTCATCCTTAGACTTGAGATACAAACAAGTTTTGCATGTGTGGATATCACTTTTTGATTATAAGTCAAACGCTGATGAGGTGTCATTTTATACACTTTTTCAGGGTAGTTTAACCCCTTAAATCGTGTGTTTATGCCCAAAATAGGTACTTAATCGTTCCTTTTTAGGTATTTTGCATTTGGAAGGCATTTGGAGGAAATACACATGACTTGGGCTCATTTTGGAGAAAAAGCGGACAAGACTACGGACATACACCAACATTTCTCAAGAATTTCTCTACAGTGGCTGGAGAGGACGTCAAAAATACAACGTGAGGCCATCACAACGATGATCAAGACGGCGTCGCAAGATTCCACGACGATGTTAGAGCACACGACCCAACCCATTATCTAGAATATTCTCTTTCATGACGGCGTCACGATTAAAACGTTACGTCGTCACAATGTTTTTCCTATATATACAAACCCGAATTTAGGGTTTTGAGTGTGTAACTTTAGAATAAAAAGAGGGTTTGAACCTGTTCGTTTAGAAGCTGTTAGGGACGAATTTAGGGCCTAAAAACCCTATTGTGCTTCCTTCAACTCATGTTTTAATCAAATAAGGTTTATTTAATCATTCAATATGTCTATGTGTTGTTTGATTCATCTATGTTCTTGCTTTACTTATAACATTCTTGGCTAAACCTCTTATTGTGTTTATTAACGTTGTTATGACCTAGAATGTAGATCTTAGTGGTGTTGCTTCTTGTGATAGATGGGCATGTTAGGCCTTAGAAAACCAGTTTTTGTCTGTATCACTGTTGATAGGTCTAGAGAAACATGATTGTGTAGAAAGGATACCATCGGGTAACAGTCTTCATACTACCTTACCTCCTAATATGGTTGATCCACTTTTAATATATTTCACATGCGCTTAGTATACCCCTAGGGCTTGTAGTCTATTTATACTCTCCCTCTGTTTTGAGCGTTGCTCTAGCGGAATACTAAGTAGACGATGGGTTCGTGTAATTCGTTCATGACTTAGGAAATAATTACATAGATCATCACAAGTGTGACAAGGCAACAACACTAGGAGAAGTAATCTAGGGAGTAATACATGATTAAATAAACAGTCTTTTATCTTATTGTTATCACTAGTAGCGTAGAATTTATTATTTAGTTTAATAGGTAAACCACACCTCTCTATTCTTATTGATTTACTTCCTTTCCATAAAACATAAAAATACAAAAATAATCTTCCCCCAACCCTTAGAATTAGGGGTGGAAACGAGCCAAGCCGCTTATGAAAAGCTCGAGATCGGATCGGTAAAAAGCTCGAACGAGCCGAGCCTAAACGAGCTCGAGCCTAAGTTGCAGCTCATTTATTAAACGAGCTCGAGCCCGAGCTTTACGTACAAAGCTCGTTTGGGCTCGCGAGCCTAAACGAGCCTAATGTTTTATACACGAGCTTATTAACGAGCTCAATAACAAGCTTATTAACGAGCCTAAATTAGATATGTTACGAGCCGAGCTCGAGCCAAGCTTTAATTTTACATTGTCAAATCGTATAAACG
The DNA here is from genome assembly GCA_026074375.1 of Tanacetum coccineum. Taxonomy (NCBI): domain Eukaryota; kingdom Viridiplantae; phylum Streptophyta; class Magnoliopsida; order Asterales; family Asteraceae; genus Tanacetum; species Tanacetum coccineum. Next base: position 17,753 of record BQNB010036101.1, on the reverse strand, counting down.
AGCCGAGCTCTAGCCGAGCCGAGATTATATAACATACCATGAGCTGAGCTCGAGCTTAAATAATAAGGCTTAAAATGATCTGAGCTCGAGCTCGAGCTTTGTAAAACTTAAACTAGCCGAGCTCTAGCTCTGGCAGGCTCGGGCTTGGCTCGGCTTGTTTCCACCCCTACTTAGAATTCTGTTAGACCGTGATCAAGCCTTCCCAACCTATTCCTCGAGTGAACGATAACAATCCCCCGAGTCTTGCCTATACTACTACTACAACAATTAGGTGCTATGCCTAGGGAGTTGTAAAACTTCTTGTTTATGTCTAACGACGACCGCATCAAGTTTTTGGCGTCGTCGCCTGAGGAATAGTTAGGTTTTGATCATAGTTTAGCTTAGTTCTACTTGCTTTAATCCTTTCAAGTAAGATTTAATTATCCGCATATTAGCTTTCTTGTAGTCTATCTTTTCTTCGTGTTATTTGTTTTGTAACCCATTCTCGTCAACCACCGACGAGAATCCTATCCGTACTCTAGGAGACTACTCCAAACCTAGCCACGAGGGCTATAGGAATACCATTGAGCTCCCCGTAAGGAACAACGTAGTACCTCTTCGATCCAGCACCATTTGGTTGGTGTAAAATGGATGCTCATTCCACGGACTTCGATCCGAGGATCCAAACCAACACCTCAAGGATTTCCTTAAACTTGTGGACTCACTTGACTTTGACGGTAAAAATAGGGAAAGAACACGACTATGTTTATTTCAATTTTCCCTACGCGATCAAGCTAAGCAATTGCTTGATACCTTCTGATCAGGATCCATCACCCGGTAGGAGGTCTTACTACCTGATTCCTTGCTCAATTCTTTCCACGGGAAGGACCGCAAAACTCCACAATGATATCCTGATGTTCCAACAATATCATAGAGAATCTCTATCTAACGCATGGACTCGTTTCAAGGATTTACTCCAAAAAGTCCCTCATCATGGCATCGACCTTTGGTTCCAAGTCCAAATTTTTTATGACCATTTCAATCCCGTCACAAGACGAACCATTGACCAATCGGCCGGTGGTAAGCTTTGTGACCTCAACACCGAAGAATCCTGGGCATTATTAGAGGACCTCTCCCTTTATGAAAATGAAAGTTGGAACGACCCAATGGAGTTCGCTAAGCAGTTCAAGGCAATCACATTGCCTCAAGATGTCTCGAGTACATCCGACCACCGTCTAATCGAGCTCGAAAGTCAATTTCAATGCTTGATGGAAGCTTATCTTGCTCCGACACAACCCACCCAAGTAAACAAAATCACTACCTTATGTGAAATCTGCAGTGGTCCCCATGACACTCAGTACTGCATGGAAAACCCCGAACAAGCCTTTGTCAAATATGTATCCTCGCATACCGATGAAGCCAGAGGTAAGTGGTATACCTTTAAGCCTGATCAAAACAATCTTGGAGACACCTATAATCCATCATGGAGAAGTCACCCGAACCTTAGGTGGAGACAACCCCAAAATTCCCAAAATAATTTTTCAAACCCACCTAACAGGTTCCAACCTAACAGTCTAATCTCGAACCATTCCTTTAACAACCATCCTCAAAATCTTAACAATCAATCAAATATAGAAGGACTGGTTTCTGAATTCATGGCATCTCAATACCAAGACTATCTAAGTTTGTGTGAATCCGATTTCAACAACAACAAAGCGAGATGACCAACAAAATCGACACCGTATTGAAAGCCATCACCGATCGAATAACAGTTTTGTCTGCTCGTTCTTACCCAACAATCGATCCCCAATGATCATCTCACCCTTCCAACTCAATCAATGCTATTAAGGCACATTTTAAGAGGGCAACCATTTCCCAAACTAGCATGCGGCAACCCAAGATTAAAACCTATCAACCACAACCTGAAGAGCCTGAACCAACTCTTAAAGATGAATTCCAAGATTTTCATCTTAACCTACTGGTTCTTGAAGTCCTAGCTCACGCTATAATCTATAACGCCATATTAGATAAATACGTAGAAAGCTTAGAACTAGGCAAAAATGGATCATTGATTTGTCCAAGGAGAAATACCTGCGAAAATGGAAGACCCCGGACTATTCACTCTACCTTGTAGATTAGGAGACTCAAAACCTTTCGACACCTTGGCCAATCTAGGATTATGCGTAAACATAATCCCACTTTACCTCTTCAAAAAGCTTAACATTAGACTATTAGAAGAGACTGACCATATCTTTGGATTGGCTGATGGAACCAAATCCTACCCTGTTGGGATTGTGAAAAACATAGAAGTCCACATTAGAAAAATAAAACTGTTAAATGACTTCTACATAATTGATCTGAAGAAGGACCCCGAGACCCCTTTGCTTGTAGGAAGAGGATTCCTAGCTACAGCCAACGCAGTTATAAATTGTAGAATGGCTAAAATAGCGGTAGGAGAAGAAATCACTAGGTTGATATTCAGTGTAAAAGGAGTAGACTTGGGTGAGGAGGAAGCACCTTTTTTGACCTCACTTAGAAAAAGGGAATCCTGCAAACCACAACCTAGCTCAATTGGAGTAGGCGCGCAAACTCTTTATTATGCTAGGAAAGACTTCTTAGACTGCCATTTGCCCAGAGAATGGGAAATTTCTAGAGATGCCAAGCTTAATCCTTTTAAAGACACCTTAGTGTTTAGGAGAATGGTAGAATTTCTAGGAGCCATATCTATTAACCTTAAGTGTAACATATGGGAGTCAGAGGACCTAATTAAAAAACTAATTAACTGGGATAAACCACCCAAAAACGGAGATGGAGCATGGCATGCTCAAGGATTCAGATATTTGACCCCGATGGAGGGAATTTACAAAAACCTTCAATCAGTCCCACCACTAGGAAGCTCTCGAAAGAGAAAGTCCTTCCGAGAGATCATCGACTTGGACCACTTCTACGACCCTTGACGTGTGACTTCGAGTCTAGCTACAAGACTCGTTAATAAAGAAAAGCGCTTATTGAGAGGCAACCCAATTTATTTTCCCACAAATTAGGAGTGTCATGTGTGTTTTATTCTTCATAGTTTGTTTTATTATGTTTGAATTATCTTGTAATCATGCTTTGTATTGTTTTTAACCTCGTCTTAATCTCAATCAAAGGTATTTTGCAACAATAAGTGTAGGGGAATTTATCCGGCTTTTGAGCCAAGTTCAAACATGTTAAATGAATTGTTTAGATTAATTCGCGTCAGTTTCGAGTCATATGATTGAATTGTTAAATCTCAGGTTTTATGCAGTCATTTATACAGGAATTAACTTATGGAATCAAGTGCATGAAATTTTTCATCAAAAACAAAAATTTCGTTTTCACAGACTGTGGAGACGACGTCACGATTTACACGCGACGCCGTCACCACGACACCTATGACGGGGTCACAAAACCCTGACAACGTCAAACGCCCAAGTTCAGAAAACTTAAAGTTTTTAATTATTTTTGAAAATAAAACTTGCATAACATTAATATATGTATTCTTCTGTTATAAACCTGCAAAACCTAATGAGTTTAGAAATTTTTATCTTATCTTTACAGCATTTATCAAGTCGAAACCCAAATTTATATTGTATATTTCGTCAAGCACATTTTATGCTTGGTGTGTTGTCTTTGTCTTTTATTACAAGTTATATTTGATGAGAAGAAGCTTGGAAATTCTTATGAAGTTTCATTGGATGATTCTCTGGGAAAAGGTGACAAGGCATGCCTACCTTGGCCAGTAACACGGAAGAGACATGCCGCTTGAGTTACCACCTTAACTCGAACCGGGTAAAGTTAAAATAATCTTGGGTTACCAATGACGGGTACCCGAATTCCTAAAGATCTAAGGGCAAACCTCACATTTTTGGGGTGGAATTCTGAGGATTATTGTGCTAGTCATATAAATTCCTATCCATGAGATGCTATTAATACTTGGTTTTCGTTGGTATGTGTCATAAAAAAATTAAATTTGGGTAGAAATTACCTCTTATACTATGTTTCGATATATTACCCAGTATTTCAAGGACAAAGCAAAAGGCAAATGAAAGAATAGTTTCTAAGGCTTATTTCCCCCTACACTTAAGTTGAACATTATCCCCAATGTTCTATAGAAGTACCCGTAAAAATGAATAAAGGGAAAAGAAAACAAGTAAAAGAAACTAGTACTCCCTTGGTTTACCCAATAATGGAGAAGAAACATGCGATGAGTGGTTAAATCCTTCTCCGAGAATCATCCAATGAAACTTCCTAAGAATTTCCAAGCTTGTTAATATGTTATTGGTAGCATATTAAATTCTAAAACTTGTTATTGTGATGAATTCCAAGATCGCATAGTAAGTATTAGGATTTGCTTGATAAGAGGCATTAGGATTAACCCATGTTTTAAACCTGTAATTGTTATGATGGTCACACCGATCATATAACTATCCCACACCCTTGCCATGCACTCACCTTTAGTGTAGGATACCCTAGTATAACCCTCCAAGTCTATCCTTTTTTACGGTTCTCGTAATTTTCTGGTTAAGCCGAATTATTAATGAAGAGCATTGTCACCATTAAAACAAATTGTTACACCCAATTGCCTTAGCTGCCTGTGTATTGTACTCACTTTTTAGTACATTATTATGATAACCCAAGTTAATTATTTGAGTACACGGTCGCTAAGTCCTTATCCTTGTAAATATAGTTTTGGGACGATTGAGATTCATAGTAGTATATATTTCGCGGAAGAATGGGAAAGAAAAGTTAAGTCAATACCCCCATATGTTTGTCAAATGATCTCCATGTTATTTTGATCCACCGCAATTCGGGTCATTAGTTAGATTATAAAGATCGAGCATGTAAAAGCTCAAGTGTAGGGGTACGTGTTATAAATTCCATGTGATGTATTTAGTTATTAAAAAAAAATGAGAATAGAAAAAGAAAGAGACTAATGTAGAGTTGTGTAGAGTTTGTATATCTTCGTCCGAGTCTTGGCTTAGCAACCAAACTAAAGTGTATGTTAGTAGAAATATTGCGATATTTAATCTATATATTCTCTTTATGTTTTGGTGATGACACACATGCAAATTGATTAACACAGAACGTATAGTGCTTAAGTTATCGTAATCCAAATTCATCAATTCGTCGAATCTTTCGACGTCTCCAAATTCTTCTTCAACAATAAATTTAAGTTCGCACCCGACGTTAAATCACTAAGTATGTAACAAAACAAACTTAATTTGTTAAATCGATCCAAAGAAATTTTTTATTTTCCAAACGCTTACATTTTTAAAATGGGATACACATTTTTTAAAATATATACAAAACATTTTTTATAAGAAATGTTTTAATCAAAATAAATATATTGAATTCAAATTTTCTACCTAAAAACGACTAGAAAGTTCCAGAAAAACCTTCCCAATAAAAGGACAAAAAAAGGGAGCGTCTGAAAAATGTGCGGCCCCTTTAATTAATTAAAGGGACCGGCCATAATTAAGGGGACCGCCCTTGTATAATTAAGGGGACCGCCCAAACAAAAAAATTAATATTTTTGCCTATAAATAGTGGACTGTTTCCACATATTTTCTCATCTCTTTGCACACAGTTTTCTCAGATCTAAAACCTCCTTTCAAATCCTTTCCTTTGATCACTTAACTTATTATAAGTTTGTTTAAAATGTGATCTAATCATCCATCCATTAAAGTGCAAGAGAAGAACTTTAGTTGTCATTAAGATACGAAGTTATGTAGGCTAGTTAGGGCATTTGTTACATGTCTTACATTCATAATGTATAGATCAAGTCCATGTACTCCAAACTTATGTAATTGCTTGATCATGGTGATCATGGTGTGTATTGTTGTTAGATCGTGGTGATCTTACCAAGTAGTGTTAAATAGTTGTGATATAAGTAGTGTGGTGAAGTGAAGTTGCAAAGTTGTGAAGAAGTCTTGAAGTTGTGAAGTCGTGTTGTGATAGATTGGTTCTAGCTAAGATTAGAACTCGACATTTAGCTTTGTGTCGTTAATCAGTGTAAGCAACGTTGTGTACGGTTTTCTTCGCCTTAAGGGAGCTTGTTGAGTAGTAAAGTAACTCTCGAGTTGGGTACTCGGGGAGTAGAGTAGGGCGAAGAGGTGCTTCATGACCGAACCACTATAAATCACCGTGTCCGATTTGTATTTCCTTTCACTTATCTCTTTACATTTATACTCGCATTTATCGCTTTATATTTATACTTGCAATTGTGTGATGTATTGATTATTATAGTTTTAATTATGTCTTGAATAAATGTTAATATGTGTGTGGTTAGTATTGTTGTAAATCGATGTTTAATATGTGTATTATAACTCGTAGAAACATTCATCATATGGTGTCCGCTTGATTGGGAATTTGTTACGAAACATTTTAAGATTTTAATGAAAATGTATTACCCTCCCACCCCCCTCTATGAGGGGGGGGGGGGGGGGGGTTTTTCACTAATTGGTATTTCAGAGCCACATGCTTAATTTTCCAAACAAATGGTTTAAAAATTGGAGTACGATCCATGTATCAAAACTGACCCATTAAGGGGTTAATATGAAAGTGTTTGTTGATTATTGTATTAGTTTTGATGTTATATACACTAATTATACTAGCTCGAGATAAAAATGATGTTTAAAATAAGTGTTATATGTTTCGAAATCAAATTCAGAAAGTTGTACACCGTTCCGCAAAGTCAGAAAATAATTTTTTACAAAAATCGTAATTCTAAGTATCAGGTGGGCGACCCCCTTAAATATTTGGGCGGCCCCCTTAATTTTAAGGGGACCACCTGTCTGATTCGACAGTTTTTCAGAAACTTTGAAAAATCATATAAAATCAACGGTAAGTCCGTAGAAGTCGTGCCACCTGTCATTTCGAAGAGAATTGAGTCTACTTTCATATAAAAATACTTTCATGTATTTATTTCAAACTTAATTTAGTCAGAAAGGCAAAATACTACTTATTGTCCAAAACGTTGAGTCTTGTTTTAAAGTAAAACTTGTATTTTATCTTTTCCTTTCGAGTCAGACATTTCTAGTCGGTATATCTTTGAAAAATGGTGTAATTAACTTTACAAAAATATTAAACTTGATTTTTTGAAATGGGGAGGAAACTAATTTCTTCAAACAAAACCGAGCTAAGTATACATTGTTGTATCTAATACACAAAACTACGACAAGTACTTTTATGTGTTATGCTATGTGATCATGCGTACTTCTTTATATCTTAAGTACACATTGTTAGTAGAAATTATTAAATGATCGTTGCTATTTGTAATTAAGCTAATTGAATATCTAAGCACATGTGCCATGTACACTATTCGTTTGTAGCTAGTTTTTTGAATTATGTCTAATAGGAAACTTATGCTAAATTTCTTGGCCTTAAGGATTGCGAAATGCCTTGCATTTGCATTTAGGTTAGATCCGTAAATTTACAAAATGTTACATAAATATCCTTGTAAATCTTTTTCGAGTATGAAATAATTATACTTGGAATAGAGTTCATATATCTTGTCATGTCTTATTATTTAAATAGTTAAAACTAGTCACCTAAATATTTCCAACGAATTTAATCTATTTTCAACAACACGTTTAAATATTTTCAACAACTTGCTTTGTTTGACCTTGGGTTGGTTAAACAAAAGACAATGATTATACTGATATATTAGTATCAAGAAAAAGAAAAGCTTGTGCTGCATTGTTTTAGCACACACACACAACACACACACATATATATAGATGGTATTTTATATATATATTATATATATATATATATATATATATATATATATATATATATATTATATAATATATATAGTATTTTACAAAAGATGTGTGTTATATAAAAATGGTTAGAAAACTCATTTATATACTCATAAAATGTCAAAACCCCCCCCCCCCCCATGGATAGTATACTATAACAAATAGTTTTTCGCACAAGTAAAATTACGTCAATCTGATATTGATTATTACTTATCATTATTCATCAACCTCACCTTACAACTAATCTTGGGATTAACAGAACACACTATTTAAAAAATTTTATTTTCTTTTTAAATGTATGTTCATTGAGGGTCAGGAAAGATTCAGAATATATCAATCATTATTCAAATTATGATTGATTATCTTTGTTGAATTAATTGACAAGTTATCGGTATGGACATAAAATCGGATTCTTATTTGTTTAGTTTCAAGATTATACGAAATAACAAAAGATTTCATCTTGAATCTACATAATCAATACACTGATGTGATATGAAAATAATTACATCCTTTTCTAGATGAAAAAAATATGCATCGAATCATAAATCACACTTGTGTTGATGATGCCATATTGAGTCTACTTGTCCAATGGTTGTGTTCCAAATATTAGACTAATATGTTTTATACATGCATAAAATACACAATGAAGTAGGATTGACAAATTGGATTGTTTCGTCCAAAATATCAAGAAATTACATTGCAATGCAATTTGCTAAATGTGTCATTTTTCGAAAACCAAACACGAGCGAATTTACAACATATGTAATATTTGCTCATACAACTTAAAACTCATATTCATATTTGACTAAATTCTTAAATAAAGATGTTATTTAATTTATTCACTAGGATAACATGATGTTTGGGAAACAATTTGTTTAAAAAATTTATGCTAGATATATTAAAGATTTATAAAAGGATAATATATATCCCATGCATTTTAATTTCCTCGTAGCATAAATGGTTGTGTTATAAGAAAATACATTACATATAATTTGAAAAATATAAGTTATTAAAATCGAAAAATAACCTATGACAATATGTGTCAATGCTAAACAAGTAAATACATTTATTCAAATTCACCTATTTAATTATGTATTACAACTCTGATAACTAATTAATATTTAGAAAATCATATTTGCTTAAGAGTAAAATATGTTTCTTTTTAAATCATTTATCATTAAAGAATCACAAACTCAATTAAGGTAAATATTATTGATGAGATTCATTTCTCAAGACATGCAATGGAGCATTCTTAAAACATCTTACTTACACTTATCTAAGAATTCCACTCATTTTGATTAAGATTATGCGAACTAGGATTAAAACATGTTAGTTGAGTCATGGTAGGCCCTCTATGAAAAGTGAATACGAATTTTATCTTTGCTACATTTCATTAGGCAAATATAAGAATTCTATTTTGTCTAACATGAGAATGACTACTGGAGAATCTATCAAACTAGAAAATTAATTTGACCTAACAGTTGAATTGCTTCCAAGGTGAGTGAAGTTGGGTTCGGTGTATCACCCGTAAAAATGGTCGTGTTTAGCCTGAATTGAGCACCACTAGTGATAGTCTCATACTCATTCTCTAACTTGATTAAATGGCTCTTCCTAAACATGCCTATGGATAATATACATCGATAGAGTTTGTATATCATTAGGAGTGCACAATAAGCATTTAGAAATTAGGCCTTTCCTTAGTCAATCTAAACACAATGCATCTCACATATGTGCTTCAAAGTTTCAAGATGATAACTTCCTCATATGTAATGCAATTATATGTCTTCTTGATTATCTTGATGCTCAATGTTTAATTGGTTAGCTATTACATACATGTCTATTATAAAGGTTTATCTTCTTTAGCAATTCGATAGATATATTTTAACTTATCTAAATTGAAAATGCTCCTAAATGCTAAATGCTAATAGGTTTTGATATGCGTCATTTTACAGGACCCTAACATGTTAAATGTGAATTGAACTATATTGATTTGATGCATTACGACTTAGATATGCCTATCTCAATTAACGTTTAATGTCATATAGTTTTACATATTAATCTTATTGATTATTATATGGATGCATGCTTAGATAAACTCGCATACCTATATGTCTTATGCTTATATGTATAGATTTCTTAACATTAGAATTTATACCCTTATTACATGGCCCGCCCCCCCCCCCGAACCTTAGGTGTCACATCGTATGTCATAATAGTCTCTAAATGTATTACGTTTCCTAGAGTCTCCACTCACAATTCCCTGATCATCATCTTGTTCTTTTTCAAAATGATTACTCTTTCGTCAAGGGTAAGGTTAGATACAAATTCTAATAACCTCTAAGAAGGGTCTTGACAACTTAAATATTTCCCTTCCAAAATATTTAGTATTTTTAATTAGCAAAATGTAATTAAAAGTCACTCAGGTGTCATGTCAAAATTCGTTTCACAAAAACCTTAATCATGCCTCTATTATAAAATAGATGGTTAATACCTTTCGTCCACTTTTTCTGCTACTACCTTTAAGATAACCTCATACCTCGTCGTGTGATTGTTCTATGAACATTCACAATGCTAGAGAATAGCTACATAACTTCGTGGATGAAGTTCGTTGTATGCTAACCATCATTCATCTTGACATTGTCAAGCTCATCGCTTGCGTCTCTATTCTTCTTCATTTATTCTTTTTTATGTCCGGATGAGCACGAATTTAATGGGAAGGGATAACACACTCATTCACCTATAACTTCTACCATACACTCAAACCTCATAACCATAAAACCTCATAACTAGTTCTAGTGCATCCCCAAACCACCAAAGTGAATTTCGTAATGAAATGCGTCTCACCCTCATATCCTGACAATCATTAGCGTGTGTGCCTATGTTGTCAAAATGTTGCAATGAAATGCGTCTCATCCTCATATCCCAACACTCATAAGCATGTGTGCCTATGTTGTCAAAAGTTAAGTGAATTTCGTAATGAAATGCATCATATCCACTTACTACTAAGTGAAGAACTCAATGAAGACATTCAAGCTTCAAGTGTTATTGAGTCATCACATTGTCGCGACTCTTACTTTTTTCATCCACATGTCACTACCTTGAAAGAACCACCAAATCATTTCTACTTCTAGCAAGTAAAGAACACAAAGAAGACTCAGTTCAAATTGTTATCGAGTACCACATTGTTGTGACTTTTCTTTTTTTTCATCCAACATGTCACTTCCATGAAAAGAACTACCAATTCATTCCACTTATCGCAAGTGACGACACATGAAGATATTCAAGCTTCAAGTGTTGTTGAGTCACCACAATTGGTTTTTACCATGAAGATAATACCACCTCATTTCACAATCATACTACCAAAACAACTCTTTATTGATTTAACAAATAAAGACACCAAAACCCCATCAACTAAACTTCAACTATGCACCTTCCAAAAAACGCCCATTTTTCAACCAAAGGCCACTTCACTTCATCCATTATACACCGCTTACTGATAAATACAACTTCATTTCACCATCCTCATTACAACAAGCCCCTTTGTCAAACGATATATTCACTCTAAACCCATGTTGTCAACATGTTAGCCTCACCTTCTTTCCATTCACGCTCACCTTCTTTGTTTTTCTATGTTTTAAGGAACATATCATTTTTCATCTTTTTTTTTCTTTTACTTTTTAGAGTATATCTCGCCATGTATTCGTAACATTCGTCTAGGTTCAAAAGTTACATTTAGAATGTGTTTACTCAACAAATCATCCTTATCGTCAAACATTGAGTTCGACCTAAAGTCTTACGATGATGTTCATCCTTAAACACCCCAATCATGAAAATCAAACTTAATACTATACAAGAAACCTTGATTAGGAATTCTAAATACAACCCTTGATAAAAGTCTATCCGAATTCAAATCATTTATCTTGGTTAGATGATGATATTATAGGTAAACATGTCTCTCAAAATACGTTCAACTCATTATCCAATGGCATCTTAGAAGAAGTCATTCTCATTAGATCATTTTGTTGGGGTTGTGGCGTGGGGGGAAGAGGTGTGCGTCAATGAATAAACGAATTTTGTTCTCATTTATTAAAGTCGATACAATATCAAAGGGTGTTGGTCGATTCTTATTCCTTAAGCATGTGTCGTCGAATCTTATCAGTGGTTCCTAAACATTTCCATGTCTTAAGCATTCATTATTTTTTTGGTTATTGTCTTTAGTGCCACCTTTGAGTGCATATATCTAAAACATACATGATTTGTTCCCCACTAAGTGTCTTGCATATATATATCTATCATCATCATTATATATATGTGCATTTTTCTACTAACTTTGTTTTGTAGCACTTTTTGGTTACTCTATTTCTTGGTGCCCCAATCAAGGGGAAGCATACACCAAGGGGGAGCATACACCAAGTGGAGCATTTGCAAATCTCTAAGCCATTACGTTTGCAACCGTTTAAGACATCTACACATTTTTTGATATGTGTATTTCATCCCTATATATTTTTTTGTTGCATGAAACTAACCATTGATGTAGGTTAAGAGTTTGCAACTAATTTGATTCATGGATCCGCTTGAGTCAATGTTTAAGGGACTGTTCATTGTTTAAAAGGGATTGATAGAATCAAGACTTCACTTAGGATGATGCAAACTCGCCTATTTGATTGAAGAGTTGAAGTGTAGTAAAAGTCTCGTCTTGGAGTCCACCTTTTTGTTTTGACAAAAGGGGGAAAAGAATCATAAACAAGTAACTTATACATTTTACTATGAGTTATAGTTTATATATGTTGTCATCATCAAAAAGGGGGGAGATTGTTGGTAGAAATATTGCGATATTTAATCTATACATTCTCTTCATGTTTTGGTAATGACAAACATGTAACTTATAACACATAACGTAAAGTGCTTAAGTTACTCGTAATCACAAATCATCAATTTGTCAACATCTTTCGACGTCTCAAGTTTTCTTCAACAATAAATTTAAGTTCGCACCCGACGTAAATCACTAAAGGAATAAACAAACAAACTTTAATTTTTTGAATGATCAAAGAAATTTTTTATTTTTCCAAACCTTACATTTATAAAATGGGAAAAACATTTTTAAAATATATACAAAATATTTTTGTATTTATAAGAAATGTTTTATTCAAAATAAATATTTTGAATTCAAATTTTCTACCTAGAAATGCTAGAAGTTCAAGAAAACTTCCCACAAAAAGGACAAAAAAAAAAAATAGTCTAAAAAATGTGCGGCCCCCTTAATTAATTAAGGGGACCGGCCATAATTAAAGGGACCGCCCTTGTATAATTAAGGGGACCGCCTAAATAAAAATTTAATATTTTTGCCTATAAATAGTGAACTGTTTTCACAGATTTTCTTACCTCTTTGCACACAGTTTTCTTAGATCTAAAACCTCCTTTCAAACCCTTTCCTTTGATCACTTAACTTATTATAAGTTTGTTTAAAATGTGATCCAATCATCCATCCATTGAAGTGCAAGAAAAGAACTTTCGTTATCATTAAGATACGAAGTTATGTAGGCTAGTTAAGGCATTCGTGACATGTCTTACATTCACAATGTATAGATCAAGTCAATGTATTCCAAACTTGTGTAATTGCTTGATCATGGTGATCATGGTGTGTATTGTTGTTAGATTATGGTGATCTTACCAAGGAGTGTTAAATAGTTGTGATATAGCTTATTAATAAGCTGTTTTTCAAGTTTAAGATTTTTTTTAGGATTCTTGTAGTGTAACTTATTTTCCCTAAATTTTTCATAATTTTTCATAATCGTTTACTATTTTTAATCATTTATTTTTATTAAAACTGTTTTTAATTATAATAACTTAAATAAAAATCAAAAAAATATTTTTCTTTTTTAGAAAATTTTCTTTTATCAGTATTCACTTAGGAAAAATAGAAAATCTTTCGTAGGGTCGTTTTTGCAAAATCTTACTTTTTAAAGAACGGGATTTAGCCCCGTTTTTGTTTTTTCATTTTAAAGCTCGTTTTAACTCCGTTTTCGGTCTAGTCTTTTTCATTCTTCATTATTAGTCCCCTAGAGTAGATTAGAAGTAAAAATTTCTTTGTAGGGTTAATTTTTAAGATTTTAGGTTTTTGACCCCTTGTTCGGGATTCCTACTCTCGTTTTTCAGTTTAATTTTGTAATTTTTAGGTTTTTCTCAATCGTTTTTGCTTATTATTGATTAATTTAGCTTTCTAAACTCCCAAATCACTAATCTCATTCAAACTCCAATTTTCCGACTGTACCGATTTTCTAGCACAGCCTCGTTGGGGATAAACGACCCGGGAATATTCTATACTACTTCTCGGTTTCATTGATTATTTTTAGATTATACTTATTATATATATTTTATTATATATTATATATATATAAGGTCTAGTTCAAAGGTTAATCAGTAATGATTAATGCTTGCACCTAGCAGTGGAGGTTTGATCCTTTACCAAGCCTATGGTAATTTATATGCTATGACAGGTAATGAGTGTTGATTTTCCATTTCCCCTATATGTTATAATTTTTTATACAACAGAGTGAAAGACAGAATCCCAAACACTTATGTGAGATGCTAGTATATATTTTCCGTGCTTTTAATTACGAGATCTAAAAGGTTGTGTTGTAAAATATTTTTAAAGAGTAGGTAAAATGACCCATCATATTGTTATTGTCTAGATAGGAAATCCCATTTGCTTGAGGATAAGCAAATCCCAAGTGTAGGGGTATTTGATGAGGTGTCATTTTATACACTTTTTCGGGGTCGTTTAACCCCCAAAATCGTATGTTTATGCCCAAAATAGGTACTTAATCATTCCTTTTCAGGTATTTCTTATTTGGAAGACATTTGAAAGATTTACATGTGACTTGGGCTCATTTGGAGAAGAAACGGACAAGATTACGGACCAACGCCAAGACTCTTGAAGATTTGTGCTCACATAGCCTGGAGACGACGTCACAAGCTATACACGACGCCGTCACAACCCATAAAGTGAAGGTGTCACAACATTTCATGACGGCGTCAGCCCGCGCCGACTCATACGCAGATCTAGAAGATTCTACTTACGACGGCGTCATGACTAAAACGCGACGCTGTCGCGTCGTTTTTCTTATATATACAAACCCGAATTTAGGGTTTTGAGTGTGTAACTTTAGAAAAAAAAGAGGGTATGAAACCTAGTTTGTTTAGCAGCTGTAGGAGACGATTTTAGGGCCAAAAAACCCTATTGTACTTCTTCCAATTCATGTTTTAATCAAGTAAGGTTTACTTAATCTTTCAATATGTCTATATGTTGTGTGATTATGTATTGTTCTTGCTTAATCTTTAACATGCTTGGCTAAACCTATTATTATGTTTGTTTATGATTGTATGAAACCTAGAATGTAGATCTTAGTGATGTTGCTTCTTATGATAGATGTGCATGTTAGGTCTTAGAAAACTAGCTTTTATCTGTATCGCTGTTGATATGTCTAGGAAAACATGATTGTGTAGAAAGGATACCATCAGGTAACAGTCTTCATAATACCTTGCCCCCTAATATGGTTGATCCACTCTTAATATATTTCACATGCACTTAGTGTACTCTTAGGGGCCTTGTAATAGTCTTTATACTACCTTACAGGTGCGTTGCTCTAACGGGATACTAAGTAGACGGCGGGTTCGTGTAATTCGTTCATGACTTAGGAAATAATTACATAGATCATCACAAGTGTGACAAGGCAACAACACTAGGAGAAGCAATCTAGGGAGTAATACATGATTAAATGAACATAATCTTTTATCTTATTGTTATCACCAGTAGCGTAATTGTTATTTAGTTTAAATAGCTAAAACCAAACCTACCTCCAATTATATGATTTTACTACTTTCCATAAAATTTAAAAATACAAAAATAATCTTCCCTCAACCCTTAGAATTCTGTTAGACTGTGATCAAGCCTTCCCAACCTATTCCTCGAGTGAACGATAAACAACCCTGAGTCTTGCCTATACTACACTACAACGATTAGGTGCACTGCCTAGGGAATTGTAAAAATTCTCGTGTAGAAGTCCTACGACAACCGCACACTAGTGAGCCAAGGAAAGCTTGGAGCCAAAGGTTGGCTTGACTATTCAAATGACATACACACTTTTAAGTGTGTGCATATAGTTCATGATATATAGGAAGATAAGGGGGAGGACCAAAAATTAATTTTGTTAGCCATTTGAAAATAAAAGAAAAGCATCATTTGTGTGGTTAGTGGAGTTGTGATCCAAGCTTCCTAACATTTGCAAGAGAGTATGTAAGTAAATGTTAGTGCATGGGAGGTTAAGGACAAAAGTGTCACTATCTTGCATGCATGGATGTTCTTACTTACATTTTTCAAATTAAAGGTAAAAGATTCCTCCCCATTTAATTAGATGTGTGTTGGTGTGTGTGATTTGAGTAGAGGGGGGTTATAAATGAAATTTTTGACTCCTAAACCCGAGACATACGATATCTCGGGTTTACATGCAAAGGTAATGGGTTTTTGAGGTTCCGTTTGATTTAAAACGCGAAAAACGTAAAATGTATGAAATAAACGGAAAATCGCAAACGGGAGTGTACATAAACTACGTAACACTTTAGAATGATATAATCATGCATGTAATAGGTGAACTAAACTTAGTTCGAGGTCAGAATGTTTCCGATGATGTTTTTTAGTTTTACGCGGGATAACTTTCTGATTTTTAAGTCAAATTTAAACGTAATGTATAAAAGTCAAAATAATGAACGGAATATTTTAAAATAATGACCTAAAATTTATGGGGAGTGACATCCTTTCCCCGTTAAAATAGCTTTGTTTGCAAAGCTCAATTCGTGGTCATAGACGAGAAGTTAGAGAAAAGGCACGGGTAAAAGACAGTTTTTTATTAGCTAACTTAACCAAGTGTTATGTGACAGAGAAATTTGAGGTGACATCGCTGAGACGACTAATATTAGTAAATAGGAAATTTCCTATTGGTGCTCACATTGGTTTAGATGAAAATGTAATAAATTCTCGGGGAGGAACATACCCATAACAATGTCAAGATTTTGACGAGCTTATCCGTCTCTATTCATGTTATAACACCTTGTGTTTTAGGGTCATTGATGTCGTCAATAAATCCATTATGTATTTTTAGTATGATACGCGTTTGCTTTTAATCATAATTAATTAGGTTAAATCGCGTAAGCTAAAAAAATGATCAATCAATGTAACGGGCATCAAACGATTAAATGTTTACATCAATCAAGCGTTGAATAATTATTTTGAGAATAATTATTGTCATTGTTCATTCATTTTTATTGGTTACGTAAAATTATTACGTTTCGCGATAAAGTACGTTTAGGCGTAACCGGAAGCACGTTAATTTATCTACGCTTCAACAAATACCCACGATTATACCCAATACCTAAAGTTTTAATAAACTTTGTCCAAGTAAATGTTACTTACACTTTGTACACTAGAAAATGAAATAAATACACAAGTTCATGCAAGTTGGTATCATTTAAATAAAGTTACAAGTTGAAACTTACTTATATTTTAACTAGATATTATGTCAAGTAACAAAAGCTTCTAGAAGCCTTTCCCCCCTCATTTCACATGGCAACAACATCAACAATGAGATAAATGATACAATTTTCTTACCACTTGGTCAATGTACTTTACTAGTTCATTTAACACACCCATACCATGTTCCTTTGACTAGAGACAAGCCTACAAGTCTTCCTTAAGACCATGGGCATGTTTTTGACTAGCTTATGCATACTTTTTGACCAAGACATCTTATATACATGTATTCCTAGTAAGATAAAACATAGATAACATTTACACTTAGTGAAAAAGATCAAATCTCTTCCTTCTTGCCTCTTTTAGCCCACGGCTCAACCCCCCCCCCCCCTATAAACTATCCATACTAAATTTTTCTATCACTTATTTACACATTCTCATATCATATCTAAGATGTCCTAAGT
>BQNB010036100.1:4847-50383 GCA_026074375.1 Tanacetum coccineum | reverse complement strand
GCTCTTTCTTTGCATAACCAACAACCAGTCCTCAACTTGAAAATTAGGATTTTCAGCAGATTGATGAAGATGAATTAGAAGAATTAGATCTTAGATGGCAGGTGGCTATGTTGACTGTCAAAGTAAGGAAATTTATTCAGAATACAGGAAGGAACATGGATTTCAAATAAAAACGACCTATTTCACTTGATAAATCAAAAATTAAGTGCTACAACTATCACAGAAAAGGGCACTTTGCTAGGGATTATAGATCTGGAAGGAATCAAGGGAAAAGATCTTATGGTGACAATGGCAGGAGCAATGCACCAACAAATGAATCTTCATCACAGGCACTTGGTGGCTCAAGATGGTCTAGGAGGCTTTGACTAGAGTAATGATTTTGAAGTAGAACTAGTCAACTATGCTTTAATGGCAATCTCTTCTTCAAGCTCATCAAGTTCTTCTGACAATGAGGGGTACAAAAATGTTCTAAACAATGTCTTGAATCTTTTAAAACTCTTCAAAAGAATTATGATAGTGAAAGAGAGAAACATAGCAGAGCAAGACTAGAAATTTAGGGTTATGAGTTAGCCTTAGAATCACTAGAATCTAGGATACTTGTACTTGAAAAGAATGAACTGGCTTGGGGTGAAAAATATGAGTTTCAAAACTATAAGCTTAAATACAGAGAAATAAAAATTAACAACCTTAACCTGTAATTAGAGAAAGTTGTTAAGGAAAGAGATGAGTTAAAAGTAAAGATAGAAAAATGGGAAGAATCGTCCAAGAATCTTGATGAATTACTCAATAGTCAAATAAGTGCTAGAGATAAAACTGGTTTAGGATATGGCACACAATTGAATGAAATGAGTAACAATTCTAAAACTGATAGTAAGATTAGTTTGAGTATTTTTGATGTCAGAACTAGTGATGAAGAGTCCAAACCAGCTAATGATAGGTTTTCCAAAGCAGATGGGTATCATGCTGTTCCCCATCCTATAACAAGGAACTTCCTAACCCCAAGAGCTGACATATCATTTACAGGTTTAGATGAATATGCCATTAGGAAGAAAATAATTGAGTCAAAACAATTGATCTTAATACTAAAACAAGTGAGACTGTAAGTAAAACAAATGAAGCAAATACTCAAAAACATAAGACATTCTATGAATCAGTTAACAGAGATAAAATTATCATTGAGGATTGGAACTCAGATGATGAGGATGATGTGTTTGAAGTGCAAACAGTTAGTCCTGTTAAGACTAATGAGACTCAAACAATTAAAACTAGAGTTGATAAAATTGGTCAAACTTTTTAGAAACAAGGAATAGGTTTTAAGAAAATAAAAGCTTGCTTTGTTTGTAAAACTACTAACCATTTGATCAAAGATTGCAATTTTCATGACAAACAGAGTCAAGAACCTAAGCTGAAAACTGTGGTCAATACTAGTCTAAAGGTAGACAAACCAGTATGGGATGATACTAAAAGGGTTAATCATCAAAAAATTTCAAAATACCCTCATTTAAGAAAGACTTTTATCCCATTAGGAGTACTAACAAGAACAGGTTTGATTACTCTTGTTAAGAAAAATAAGAAAAAGGGCAGTTCACATAGTTAGTACTGCTAGGCCAGTTAGTACGCTAGGGGGGCCGGGCGGGGGGGGCGGGGAGGCCCGGCGGGGGCCGGCCGGGGGGGGGGAGGGGGGGGGGGGGGGGGGGGGGCGGGGGGGGGGGGGGGGGGGGGGGCCGGGGGGGGGCCCCGGGGGGGGGGGGGGGGGGGGGGAGGGGGGGGGGGGGGGCTGGGGGGGCCCCGGTGGGGGGGGGGGCGGGGAGGGGGGCCTGTTAGTACTGTTAGACATTTGCCCCAAAAATAGAAAAAACTGATTGTGCTATTAGAACAATTTACCCAAGAATGAACAATGTAAGACTAAGAGGCTCATATTAATCTATCAAGAGGTCTTACTACACAAAACCAGCTTTTAGACCCAAAGATTTAAAACAAGATGTTAAAACTTTTAGGGTTAAAAATATGACTACTGTTGGGACAAGAGTAGTAGTAGTTCATACTGGTAAGGGTAAGATGGATACTGACCGTAAAAAGTCAAGGTGGGTTTGGAGGCCTAATGGAAATTACTTGGATCATGTGTCCAAAGACAGTGGATCATTCATGCTCAAGAAGGTTGAGTATGTTGACCCAAAAGGGATTTCTAAGTCTGTAATGGCTTGGGTCCCTAAGAGATACTAATTCTCTTACTTTTTGTGCAGGGCAATCCAAAGATCTTGTTACAGGATCATGCAGTGGTGGATAGTGGTTGCTCTAGCCATATGACTGGCAACAAAGCTTATCTTTCCGACTATGAAGATTACAATGGAGGCTTTGTGGCTTTTGGAAGTGATCCCAAAGGAGGTAAAATAACGGGTAAAGGTAAAATCAAAACTGCTAATTTAGACTTTGATGATGTTTTTATTTTGTAGATGAACTTAAGTTTAACCTTTTCTCTATCTCACAAAATGTGTGACAAGAAAAGATAGTGACCTTTACTAAGACTGAATGCCTTATCCTGTCTCCTAGCTTTAAGCTTCTTGATGAAAGTCAAGTTGTACTTAGAGCTCCTAGAAAGGATGATGTGTACAGCTTGGACTTAAAGAACATTGTTCCCTCTGGAGGTATAACTTGTTTATATGCAAATGCAACAACAGATGAGTCTAAATTATGGCACAAGAGATTAGGTCATGTGAATTTCAAAAATATAAACAAACTTGTTAAAGGTCACACTATAGAGGCTTACTTTAAAGTTTTTGAATGACCACACTTGTGTTGCTTGCAAGAAGGGTAAGCAACATAAGGCCTCCTGTAAGGCCAAGTTAGTAAGAATCATCAGAAAGCCCCTAGAATTACTTCATATGGACTTATTTGGACCTGTCTCTGTAGAAAGTATTAACAAGAAAAGGTACTGTTTGGTTGTGACTGATGATTTCAGCAGATTTAGTTGGGTATTTTTCTTAGCTACCAAGGATGAAACATCTGAAATCCTTTGTAAATTTATCATAGGCTTAGAAAACCAATTGAATCATAATGTTAAAATCATTAGATGTGATAATGGGACAGAGTTTAAGAACCATGTTATGAATGAATTCTGCTCTAAGAAAGGAATAAAAAGGGAGTTTAGTGTGGCTAGAACTCCACAGCAGAATGGTGTTGCAGAAAGGAAAAACAGGACCCTAATTGAGGCAGCTAGAACTATGTTAGCAGACTCACTTTTACCTATCCCATTTTAGGCAGAGGCAGTAAATACTGCATGCTATGTACTGAATAGGGTATTAGTGACCAAACCTCAAAATAAGACACCTTATGAACTATTAATAGGTAACTCACCTAGTATTAGTTTTATGAGACCTTTTGGGTGCCCCTTGACCATTTTAAACACCTTAGATTCCTTGGGCAAATTTGATGGGAAATATGATGAAGGTTATTTGCTTGGATACTCTACCACTAGTAAAGCTTTTAGAGTATACAACAAAAGGACCAAAAGAGTAGAAGAGAATCTGCACATTAATTTTCTGGAAGATCAACCAAATGTGGCAGGAACTGGTCCTAATTGGATGTTTGATCTTGATTTTCTAACCAATTCAATGAACTATATTCCTGTTAGTGTAGAAAATCAGGTGAATATGGATGCAGGTACACAAGATTCTTATGTTGCAGGTTCATCAGGAAAAGATAAATAACCTACTCAGAATTACATACTGCTTCCACTACACCCTCATAGGACAAGGATTCCAGTAGAAGATGTTGCTCCAGCTACACATGAAAACCCTTCTGAAAGCTCTCCTAAAGTCAATGATGTACATGATTCAGAAGATGTTGCTGACAAGGAAGGACAACATCAGATGACAGAAGATGAACAAGTCTTGCATGTTGATCTTGAGAAGATGATTGCTCAAGAAGTGATTGCTAAAGCTCTGGATGATGCAACAAGACAAGCTTTTGAAGAAGAAAAGAGGAATATTGCATCTTAAAAGAGGGCAACTCAGGCTACCAGTACTAACAAACTTAGTACTGTTAGGTCATCTGTTAGTACCGCTACCACGCCATATGAACTAATCATAAAGATCATGTGCCAATGCTGGTGAATCATCATTTGTTTATCTTGGAGGAAAAATACCTATTGATGCATCTACTCTCCTTAATGCTGATTTACCCATTGATCTAAATATGCCTAATTTAGAAGATGCTTCTGATGCATTTTCAAATGATGGCATATTTAATGGAGCCTATGATGATGAGAATGTGGGTGCAGTGGCTGATTTCAACAATATGGATGACACCATTAATGTCAGTCTTATTCCCACACTCAGAATTCATAAGGATCATCCAAAAGATCAAATTCTAAGAGATCTTAAGTCAGCAGTTCAAACAAGAGAAAAGATTCAAAAGGATTCTTTAGCACAACAAGCATTGTGAGCGTAACCTCTCCAAACATAATAGAATCTAATCATAAAGATCATCAGAAACTGTTTTGTCTAGCATCTTTCTCTCCAAGACGAACCCAAGAATAAATCACAAGCCTGACAAGATGAAAGTTAGGGTTGAAGCAATTGCAAAGAGGAATTGCTGCAGTTCATATTACAATAAGGATTTGGACCATGTTGATTTGGTCCATCTGGAAAAAAGGCAATTGGCACAAAGTGGTCCTTCAAGAAATAAAACAGGGATGAGAGAAGTATTGTAGTGAACCACAAAGTCAAGCTTATAGCACAAGGGTTTAGACAGGAGGAAGGAATAGATTATGATGAGGTTTTTGCACCTGTTGCTAGGATAGAGGCAATCAGGTTATTTTTAGCCTTTGCATCATACATGGGATTCACTGTCTACCAAATGGATGTTAAAAGTGCATTTCTCTATGGCACTATTGAAGAGGAGGTGTATGTCCATCAACCTCTAGGCTTTGTTGATCCTGCTTATCCAAACAAAGTCTATAAGGTAATTAAAGCTCTTTATGGTCTTCATCAAGCCCCTAGAGCTTGGTATGAGACACTTTCTTCTTTTCTGATGGAAAATGGTTTCAGGAGAGGTACCATAGACAAAACATTGTTTATCAAGAAGAAAAAGAGTGACATTATGTTAGTCCAAGTGTATGTGGATGACATTATTTTTGGCTCTTCAAAGTCTTTGTGTACAGAGTTTGAAGATTATATGCACAAAAGATTCCAAATGAGCTCCATAGGTGAACTCACTTTCTTTTTAGGACTTCAAGTGAAGCAACAACCTGATGGAATCTTTATTAGTCAGGACAAGTATGTAGCTGACATCCTTAAGAAGTTTAATTTTTGGTCCATCAGAACAGCCTCTACTCCTATTAAGTCTAATAAGCCATTGATCAAGGATGAAGATGGTGAAGATGTAGATGTACATGTCTACAGATCTATGATTGGTTCCCTGATGTATTTGACTGCATCAAGGCCAGACATCATGTTTGCTGTTTGTGCCTGTGCTAGATTTCAAGTCACTCCAAAAGCTTCCACTTAAATGCAATAAACAAAACCGTATTTTTTTTTTTTTTTAATTAGGTACCTCAAACATCAACCCAAATTAGGTTTATGGTATCCTAGGGATTCACCTTTTGAACTAGAAGCTTTCTCAGACAGTGACTATAGAGGAGCCAACCTTGACAGAAAATCAACAGCAATGCTGTCATTTCTAGTAGTAAAGATGATAACTGGCAATGCAAGAAGCAGACTATTATGGCAAATTCTACTACTGAGGCAGAATATGTTGCAGCTGCTAACTGTTGTGGGCAAGTACTATGGATACAGAATCAGATGATGGATTATGGTTTTAATTTCATGAACACCAGAATCCATATTGATAATGAGAGCACTATAAGTGTTATCAAGAATCCTGTTGCTCATTCTAGGACCAAGCATATCGAAATTCGATTTCATTTTATCAGAGATTGCTATGAGAAAAGACTGATAGAAGTTATCAAGATTCACACAGACTCTAATGTTGCAGACCTTCTCACCAAAGGATTTGATGTCATAAGATTTAACTTTTTGGTGGTTAGCATTGGGATGTTAAATTTGTAACCACAATTAAGGGGAGGCAAGATATTTGTTGTACAGTTTGTAGATGAATTCCAAGAATAGGAGATGGCTATGATGTTCATTTGGGGTTCACTATACTCTTTGGCATAAGGATTCAAGGTTAGATGTGGTACTCAGATTAGTTCATATTACTGCAGACACTTTGTACTGCTAGTACCAGAATTAATACCGCTAGGCTTACTTAGTACTGCTCGAAGATATCTACAGATGATTATGGTGTTTGAATTGAGTGCAACGCCTTGTAATGCAGTTTGGTTTGTTTTTAAGGGCTCTTCATATGGTACTAAGTTAGTTAGTGCTGCTAGTTTTGGTTAATTTTGGTTGGTACCGCCAAGCTTAAAGTTGGTATCGATGGGCAAAGTTTATACCGCTGAATAGCCGTTGGATAAAATACCGCTAGGGGTGTAAAGTGTAAATTGAACAGTTTCTTTGATCTTGGGTTTGCTCAACCTATATAAACCTATCTCAATTTCACACTTTCTTCACCTAAGATTTCTTAATCGCTCTCGTTTACAAACCCTAATCTTTTCATCAATGAAAACCATCATTTCATCGATTATGGAAACTCTTGAATCCTGTCCTAAGCAAAACATGGTCGCCTACTTAGAAAAGATAGATAGGAATGCTGAATTTCATGAGATCATAGACTTCCTACACCAGCCAATTCACTATGCTCTCACTGTAAGTCATGTTGTCTCTACTACGTTTGTTGAACAGTTTTGGATGACTGCTAAATCCAAAACAATCAACAATGTTAGGTATATTACTGCCACAGTTGCTGGCAAGCCTGTCTCAATCTCAGAAGCATCAATTAGAAGTGATCTTCAATTTAATGATGTTGCTGGGATTGATGTGTTATCAAACCAGGCTATATTTGATACCATACAATTGATGGGGTATGAGGGAGATTTGAACACACTTACTTTTAATAAAGGACTATTCTCTCCTCAATGGAAATTTTTGTTTCATACCATCATTCATTGTTTAAGCTCAAAAAGCACATCTTGGGATCAAATACCCACAAATATTGCAACTGCTGTAATATGTTTGGCCACTAATCAAGTTTATAATTTTTCAAAACTAATTTTTGATGGTATGATGAGGCATTTGGATGCAAAGAAGAAGTTTGTCATGTACCCAAGGTTTATTCCAGTATTTTTGACTAACCAACTCAAGAATGTGCCTGTCCCCTTAGACCACTTCCCTATTAATGCTTTGACTACTAAGGTTTTCTCTTTTATGGTTAAAAAGGGTAAAAAAATTTCTAGGAATGTGACCCCTTTATTTCCTTCTATGTTGGCTCAACCAACAGAGGATGAAGGTGCAGTTTTAGAAAGACCATCTAAAACCCAACCCACACCTTCTTCTTCTCACCCAAGTGAAGACCCAATTGAGCCACAGCCTGACCCATCCCTCAGACCTTCTTCTTCTAACCCAATTCCTGATTCCATTCCAGAAGGCTCTGGTGGGAATCATGGAGGTCAGTCATCCAGTGATAGATCCCTATCAGGAAATGAGGATGGCCTGACACTCCAAAGTGTATATGATCTTTGTGTGTCTTTATGTAAATAGGTCACAACTCAAGCTGCACAAATTAAAGATTTAAAGTCTCAGATCAAGCAGCTAAAGAAGAAGGCTAAACCTGTGATATCACACCATCATGCTTGGATCAAGAGTGTCTCCATGAAGAAAAGATTGGCAAGGAAGAAGTCCTTGAAGAAAAAGTTGATGCAGAAGGAGTCTGTATCCAAACAGGGGAGGAAACCTGCCAAATCTGAACCTACAGTGCATAAAGATCCAGCTTTTGATGATTTTGATGATATTGTGGATGATGCAATGGACTACATGGAGACTGAGGATGCTCAAGATGAGGGGAGGACAAGCTCTAAAACATTGGAGCTTAGCTTGTCTGGAGATACTATGGTGCTTGAAGAGAAGGAAAGTAAAGAAAAGGGAGTTAGTACTAAAGATCCAATTAGTACTGCTCAACCAAAAGTTAGTACTGACAAGCCAAAAGTTAGTACTGACAAGGAGATGAAGGTACTGGCTGAGCCAAAGGAGTGGAAAATTCAGATGAAGTGCACTCCAACAATGACTTCAACACCTACCCAAACATTTAATTGGTGATGATGAAAACTATTGCACAAGTTCTTATCATAATGAGTCAGAACAAGGTGAAACAGAAGGAAAAAGAAAAAGGAGTTGAGATCAAGGATACTGAAGATACTGATAGACTAAGAACTAAAATTAAAAGGTCAATCTTAACATTAAAGCCTCTTCCTAAGATTGATCCAATAGCTAAAGGCAAAAAGAAGATTGAAGAAGATGATGAATCTGATACTGAATCAGAAGATATCACTGAAGCTAAAAAGAAGTTTAAAATGCTTGCTAATGATGAAGAGATAGACAGAAAAGTTCAAGAGGAATGGAAGGAAGAAGAGAATAAGAAAAGGTTAGCTGAGGAAGAAGCTACTATGGCTGCATTCACCAATGAGTATGACTTTATTCAAGCAAGACTTAATGCTGACAAGATTCTTGCTGAGAAGCTTCAAGAAGAAGAGAGAGAAAAGTTTACCATTGAGCAAAGAGCCAAGTTTCTTCATGATACCATTGCTGCACAAAGAAGATTTCTTGCTCAACAAAGATCTAAGGCTATCAGAAATAAGCTTCTTACAAGAAATCAGCTAAGAAACCAAATGATGACATACTTGAAGCATGTAGGTGGATACAAACATGCTCAGCTGAACAAAAAGAAGTTTGAAGAAATACAAGTGATGTATGAAAAGGTAAAAAGGGAAAATGAAAGATTTATTCCAATTGGTTCTGCTGAGGATGATAAGTTGATTGAAAAGATGAACAAGAAAGCAGCTGGTATGGATAAAGAAGAAGTTGCTAAAGAACTTGAAAGCAGTAAGGTTGAAGGACCTAAGGAGAATATCAGGAAGGAGACTTAAGATGAAAGCTTTAAAGAGGTCAAAAAGGCAAAAGACGATTCTGACTCATGAAAGGAGAACCAACTAAGAATCAATCCAAAGATAGTTCCGAAGAAGAAAAAGATTGATTTATGAAATTCAGGCAACTTAGATCGCTATCATCAACCGGAATCAAAATTTATATTATGGTCATTTTGGAAAGGTGATTTGACTACCGAGTTTTAAGCTGATTGGAAGTTTCAAGGTGGATCAAGACCTTATTCTGAGTTGATTAAACTTTTTGATAGGATGGATCTGATTGAGATACATAGTCTAGTAATGAAAAAATTTGAAACAACACCTCCAGAAGGAATTGATCTAATTCTTTGGGGTGATTTGAGGACTATGTTTGAGTCAAAGGAAGATGATGAACTCTGGAAGAATCAAGAAGAGTGGAAGCTTCAAAGCTGGATATTCTATGAAAACTGTAGAGTTCATGTTTTGAGACTAGAAGATGGTACTAAGATCAACATTGGCTGCAAGAGAAGATGATCCTCTTACTAAACACACATATAGAGGATGAATGGATTCTAAGATTGACAGTTGTATCTGATGATGATACTGTATTTGATTTGCTAAGGTTTATTGTGCAACAGATTGATGAGTTTAGAGGCCAAGATGGAAGTAAGAAGGATCTTTGAGTGTTGGTTTCAAAACCACACAACAAATGGTCATCAGTTCACCATGTTTAACAAACATAAGAACTGGCTAGTCCATAAGCAAACGACTTGTGGTAAAGACTTCTCAAATCCGTTTATGGTTGACAATTTACCAAAAATTGTTATGGTTTCTGCAACTCACCATGGCTTCATGAGTAAAGGAGTTGGCTATCCAAGATCAAACAGTTCCTGGTAAAGACTAATCAAATCTGTTAATAGTTGATAGTTTACTAAAAACTATATGGTTATTAAAGCACCACGTTATGGCAATGAAGCATTGACTAGTCCAAAAGCAAACGGCTTTTGGTAAAGATAAATCAAATCCGTTGATAGTTGATAGTTTACTCAAAACTATAAGGTTATCAATTCACCTTGTTGTTTACAATGAAGAATTGGCTATCCCAGAGCAAACGGCTACTGGTAAAGGAATATCAAATCCGTTAATGGCTGGTTGTTTACCAAAAACTACAAAGCCAACTTAGTTGGATGTTGCTGTGTTGCTGATAAAGATGGATAGTTGAAGATGTCAAAAATATCAAAGATCAGATCAAGATTGGATAGAGTATTTGGATACATTCTCCTGGTCTACAAGATGTTTACACTAAAGAAACATGAAGTTAAACAAGTTCAACAATCATGTTTAGGGGAGGATTGTTGGGAATTATGCATTCCTGAGTAAGTACCGTTAGTTATACTAGTTAGTACAGCTAGTTGTAATTTGTATTGACAGTACAAAATGTTAATACTGATTAGATAGTTAGTACCGTTTGTATAAAATAGTTAGTACCGTTTATAAGATATGCATGAGATATCTTAGGAAAGGATATGCATGATCTTTATACGTGTTTTGTAAAGCCCATTAGGGTTTCTTTGGTGTATAAAAGGAACCCTAGGGATAGTTAATAGATATAGTTTGACTCGCTTTTTCTCACCCCCTTTTATATACCCATAAATATAAGTACACAACAAGGATCAGAATCCGCGAGACCAATTAAACCGGAAGTAGTATAAGGTGTCTCCGGGTCGTTATGTCCCAACGAGGCTTGAATGGAAAATCGAAAGACGAATTGGAAATCGATGTTTGAATATGACAAGGAATGATTGGGTACTAACACTAATAAGCAAATGCACGAGAAGAGAAGCAAGGGAAATAAGCTAGAGCAGGCCTAAAAGGCTAGGAATGGTAAAAACACTTAAAACTTTTACTCTAAGACACAAATAAGCTCAAATAAACTTAAGACAAATCAAATAAGCTAAGCTAACTCTAAATAAGCAAATTCAAAAAGCAATTAAGCTAAACTAAGCAGGAGAAACTCAGCAGTACTAACAACAGTACTAGCAGTATTAACCAACAGTACTAACTTGGAGTTAGTACTGCTAGCTTTAAGTTAGTACTGCTAGCTTTAAGTTAGTACTGCTAGCTTCACTAAAACACAATGAAACAAGAAATAAGCAAATAAGCTAAAACAGATATTTAACTATCCCTAATAAGCACTCAGGCATAAGAATAAGCAACTACAATAAACTAGAATGGAGAATAAGCTAAAAACTAAAAACTGATAAACTCTTAAAATTACTTTGAAAAGGCAAATAAGCTAAAGTAAGCTCTACTAAAGACAGTAATGAAAATGGGCTTAATCTACTCTGAAAAGCTAAGAAAATCTTAAATAAGCAGAAACAATAAGCTAATAAGCAGAAATGAACCAACAGTTCTAACAGTACTAACTTGGAGTTAGTACCGCTGGCTTTGAGTTAGTACTGCTAGCTTTAAAATCCAAAAAAATGAACTAGCAGTACTAACTTGGAGTTAGTACTGCTTGTTCCAAACACCCCTTAAAAATCATTTTTCTTTTTAAACTGATTAAAAACAGATTATCAAACAACAAAATTAGATACTTATAAGCAGATTCCAATCAATAATAAGCCCTTAAATAAGCTGAATTATTCTAACAGTGTTAACTCATAACTAACAGTTTTATCAAATGAACTAAGAGTACTAACTAAGAAAGTTACACAAATCACTTTTAAACTAACAGCTAAGCAAAATAAGCACTAATAAGCAGTTCTACAGTAAATAAGAAAAATAAGAGAAAGAGAAACTTACAACACCCTTGCTCAAAACAGGGCTAAATCAAGAATCTACAAGCTCTAACTTGT
This sequence comes from Tanacetum coccineum, assembly GCA_026074375.1. NCBI lineage: Eukaryota > Viridiplantae > Streptophyta > Magnoliopsida > Asterales > Asteraceae > Tanacetum > Tanacetum coccineum. The sequence continues at coordinate 38,509 of BQNB010036100.1, read as the reverse complement.
ATAAAACAAGCTAGTGAGAGTCCATAAGCCCATCCAGAACTGGCTTATCATCCATAAAATAAGCTGTGGTATATTTGAGAGTGATTTGTGTGATTTTCTCTTAACTACTTAACTTTTTATTTTTACTTAATGAAAACAGCTTATAAGTAAGCTGTGTTGAGAGCTTTTTGAACACAAAACAATACAATTAAGAAACTTAACACTTGGAATTGTAAATTGACTTAAAAACTCAAATTTGCATTAAACTTGAAAGTGTTACAAAGCTGAAAGTAAAAAGCTGTAAATGACTTAAAAATTAAGCTAGGATTAAAAACTAAAATTAATTAAAACTTACTGCCTTAAAGGCTTACAAAAGGCTCTTATATATAGCCGAAGTCTTCATCTCTTGGACTTGCAGCTTGTGCTTCTTTTGTGAGAGCAAAAACCAAGTGTGCTTGTTGTGTGAGGTAATTCTAAAGCAAATCCCAGCCTTCAATTTCTTTTGTGCTTCTTTAGAGTCAATCTTAGCCATTGAAGAAACTTAGGAAATGTGAGGGATTGCCAACATGGCCTTTATACAGCTGGGGGGAAATAGTAGGGTGGATGAAATGATTTTGGTAGGGAGAGAATGGTTTTGCAGGGATGAACCAGAAGTATGGGGGCGACATACAAGTTGATAACTGGGGTTGTGTTAGGCGGGAAAGGATGGCTTTAGGGTAAGTTGGCTGTTTGGTCCCTCAAGTTGTATAAGTAATGTAATCTACTACCGGTTTGCAACTTTATCTCCTTTTCTTATAAACTTTGTAATACAACTTTAGACTGGAGTTAGGTTTTAAGCCCTCAAGTTGTATTTTCTTCATTTGGATGGGACTTTTGCGCCTTTGTCTTTCCATTCCGTGCTTGGATTTGTTTGTGTTTGGTTGCTTTTTTTTCCTTTTCTTGAATATCGTTTCTGCACAATACAACTGCAAACATACATAATACAATGTATTTTTTGGTGCGTTTTTTTTTTTAGTTATTTAAGTCGTTAATAATGGAGAATGGCCTGTGTAATTAAGCACCTACCAACTACCATTTATAAAGGATGCTTTCGAATTGGATCAAATCTGTGATGCTTTGTCAAAGGCAAGGCAAACTCGCTCAGTGATGAGATGCCTCAAAATGCAATCCAAAGTTTGTGAGATTCGATTTATGGGGAATTGATTTTATGGACTTTCCGTCATCTAGGGTAAACAAATATATTTAGTAGCCGTCGATTATCTTTCCGAAGTGGTAGAATCGTAAGCGGCTCCCTACAACGTGCTAGGGTAGTTGTTTAGTGCTTAAATCCCTTTTTCCGATTCGGTGCGTCAAGCAGCAATCATAAGTGACTAGTGGGACCCATTTTTTCCACGACAAAATCTTGATAAAGTTATGTCTAATATGGTGTACCCATCGTCTTTGAATCCTTATCACCCTCAAAGAGTGGGTCAAGTTGAAGTCAGAATCGAGGTCTCAAAGAAATTTTGGAGAGAACGGTTAGGAGAAAACTTGCCTCGATGGTCCCGACAAACTAGCTGATGGCATTCTGGGCTTTTTTGATCCGCTTACAAAACTCTATTGGATGTACTCCGTAAAGTTAGGTCTATGGAAAAGCGTTTGTCACATACGTTGATACTAGAACACAAAAGCGTATTAGGCTCTTATGATGCCAACTTCGATTTAAAGACACGGCGGCGCATCGAATGCTTCAATCAATGAACTTAGCGAGTTCGTGATCAAGCTTCCGCGGAATTCGTAATTACAAGGGATGACGACAAAGCGGGATACACGTTCAGATAAAGAACGAATCGTCAATGTTGGTGATCAAGTTTTTGCTTTTTAACTCCGATTAAAGATTTTCTCCGGAATGCTCAAGTCCCGATGGTCGAACTATTCACAATCACCGAAGTTTTCCTTATTGGCATGCAAGTTGTCACATGCTGATGGTTCTAATTCTCAAAATCAACTGCCACCGTTTGAAGCACTAACATGGAGGGGATGCACCACCATTGTTATCCGGATCCAACTTTCCTAGGGAAACTAAATTCAGGGATCGAGTCGAGCTTGTGACTCGGTAACTAAAAACAAGCCGCTTCGTGGGAGTTCACCCCATGCTTATCCTTTCTATTTTCTTTCTATTTTTGTTAAGAGAGGCTTGTACTCTTTCCGATTACTTGATGTTTGTTGCTTGTTTGTTGTGATTTTTGCAGGATTCTCCCAACAATTTCTTTGAAGCCTCTCGTGTCCGGTGTTGTTTCCCGTTCAACTCGAGCTTTTCATCCTTTGTGTGGAATTAGTTTGGGGAGATCCATATCCTTTCATCATTATCGATTAACGTTTATCTTTGCATACTTCATAAACGGCTTAGATTTACGTAGAGACCCGACTTTAAACATTGAGGACAATGTTTCGTTTTAGTTTGGGGAAGGGAATCTATCGATTTGATGTTGCTTGCTTATTGTTTTCACGTACCCGTTTTCCCACAAAAATAGCAAAAATTTAAAAATTTTCAGTCTTGTTATTTAAAAAAAAAAAAAAAAGTCTTAAGACAAAAATGTAGGTTTTCCGCTGGTAAGAATAGAAAGTAATTTTTGACCCGATCGTACGTGTAGAGTTCTAGCTTTCTCCCTTAACAATTAATGATGATAGTTTGTGCTAGTCTCCTGTAGACTTTAAACATGCTAGACTTGAATCATTAGTAAAAGAAGACTTGTGCTAATCTCAAGTAGATTCTAAATATGCCAAGTTGGATTTTATATAGGCTAAGTATTTGCAAATTTCTTTTGTGAAGAACAAGAAATGATAGTGTTATTTATAAGTCATGACATTAAACGTAGAATAGTTGGTTTTCTTTCAAGCTCATAAGTGTTAATTGTGGCTTTTTCTCCCATTAGTTTGTTTCACCAATCTATATAAGTGTTTAATAAATAGAGTTATATGGTTTTTTTGGTTTATAAATTAGCTAATAGAAGTTTTGTAGGTTACCTTATAATCACTTACACTTCATATTGAAACACAAGAAATTAAGATGAGAAAATATGGAAGAAGTTTAGAGAGAAGTTAGAGAGAGAAAGGTAGAGAGAAGAAAAAGATGGATGATTACTTGCAAAATTACCAATGAGAATTAACAAGAACCAACCCCCTCTCCATACTTGGAGAGGGGTATTTATAGTTAATACCAAGAGGCTTTCATGCCTTGGTATTTCTACGGGCCGGGCTCGGGATTACTTGGGCTTTCGCCGTTACACAGTGACGGTTTTTAGATTTACTTTTAAGAGGCCCGTTAACCGTGTAGCCTATTACAACGTTAATAGATTTTAGTGACGAGACATTCATTTTTAATTAGATCGATTTCCATTGTTCGACTCAAATATTTGAGGATAACAATTCCCCCGAAGTGAGTTCATTGTGAACGCCTTCTTGCGATTCAATGTGATTGTTTTGTCGTTAAGTCTTGTGGTCTTGGTCTTGAATTTCGTTGTAGGCTTGTTCCTTCATGCTTGTGATCTTGAACTTGAGCATTTGTCATTGTCTTTGATTTGTCTTTTTGGTCCCGAGATTTTAAATCTGTTATTCCTTTGTTTTGTGTCTTTGCCCACCTTGCGATCTTGTGTCTTTGACCAACATGCTCCTACTTTGAATCATCTAGAAAGTTGTTACAATTCCCCCGAGCTGTGATTTCTGAGGAGTTATCTTTCATAATCTGAGTTTGCGCGGAAGTTCTAGTCTTTAATCTTGAGCTTTCATGATTTTCATGAATCTGATGCTTATAAAATGCTTTGTAGATTGAGCATGAGCATGTAGGTAAATGACTTCGGAATCCCGCTGGAATGAGGCATCAATTCCATTCTTTATGTATTCCTGAAAGACAAACAGTTAGCACTAAAGCGGTGTGGACGAAATATGGCTTTGTATTCGTCCGGATTTGGTTTTAGATTAACCTCCGGTTCGTAGGACCGTTTTACAGTATAACTATGTACCTGTGATAAGGCTAGCTCAAAGAATCTCTTGACTGGGTTTTCCAGTCAAGGCGTGGATCTTTACACATATGTATTCGATTTACCATGCTTGCTGATCCTATTACCGAAAGTCTCAAAGCAGACAACACGGTAAGCGTGACTGTCAGATTGTTTACTATCTTTATGATAAGCCGTCAGAAGTCTTTCCTGGAACACGTTTTGATTCACAGAATGCCCCATGTGTCTTTCCAGTTTTGAACAAAGTTTGATTTCATATAGCAATCGCAAGTCTCCTACCAAGAGCTTGTTTGATGCTTTGGCTCAAGAGGATTTCTTCGTCATTGAATACTAAAGAGAGGAGTCTCACTCTGAATGTTCTGGCAAACCATACAAGGTTAATGAATAGGACTCTTGTTAAATAGCTTGAGAATTTAAATGATGTTTTCACAAGTGTATGTCATGTAATGTGTCCTAATGAGATTTATTTGATGATCTCTTGGCTCTAGGATTGATTTAGTGGTTTTAGTTTTAGAAATCGGCAGTTAATGCGGTGGAGCAGACTGCCCTATTAATATTTAACTAACTCGGAATGAGAAAGTCAATAGAAGTCGTGTGTATCTCCGTGACAAATGAGACAAGTTTCTGTTGAGAGAAACCCGAATGGCTGTGAAGGGTTGTGCATTGCATCACTGGGTCCATGATGTGTCTTCAATGTCAGCAATCAACATTGTGATTCTGCAGAAATGTCTTGACCCGGTTTGCCTAAGTTGTGTGGAAGGGCTTCTTTCATTAGACTTTATCCATTATTTCTTTTTTTCTGCTTCAACCCCTTCTATGCTTACCAAGAACGTCATTTACTAACACTTGTTTTGATATTGTTCAGTGTTAGCTCATTTCTTCGTCGGATTCTTCCTTATACCATTATCTCCATCATACCTAAGGACTTGTATTTCTAACTATGGCGTGTCTTGGGTAGATCACGGTTCTGGTTGGATCATAGGACAAATTTAACCTTACACATATGACTTCAGAATTGTCGTGAATCTAAGATGTGTAGGTATGAGATTGTACCATAAAAACCTTTTCGAATTAGCACTTTGCGTCTTTAGATCACATTTTAATTACTTTCTCCCCTTTATTTAAATTCGAAGGTCACTTAGATTTTGAACTACTGTGTGATTAAAATTTGTCTTGAAAAGGCCTATGGGGAAAACGTTTTTGAAGTTAGCAAGAATTATTTGGAACTGTGTTATCTTGCTCCCCCTCAATTTTACATATGTTGGACACCAAAACCTATGGTACAAGTAGTAAAATCAAATAAAACATTGAGGTTGAACACTTTAGTCATCTTTATAACGATCATTTCTATTAATTGTATTATTATCTTGTTGTTATTACGAGCATTTTTGGGAATGGTTTGAAATAATAAGAATGGGTTCGTGAGATGATGTTCAAACTCATTAAACTTTGTTTTGAAAAAACATCCCCTTGAAAGGCTGGAGTGTTTGACCACACAATTTTGAAAAGATTATGGAATGTCAGTGAGAAATTCTTGAAAATTGTGTTTCAATTTTTTTGGAAAAACATCATGTTAGAAGAACTTCTCTTCCAACTTAAGGGTAAGCGCACTTATGAGTACACTATCTTTTTCTTGCGCTTTTAAAACTTGAATGTCTTGTAAGAACAGCTCTCAAGACGAGGAAAAGTTGAGTTTTCTCGTTTGTTAGGATAAGTTCTCTTCTTAGATAAAAACTTCCTTATTTGAAGTCCGGGTTACGTAACTTGATATTTGTCATAAGCATTAATAAAAACCTTCGAAATGACATGTTTTGAAGCATTTGAAAACTCTGTGAATTCATTTACACGCCTCGTGTCGATGATAAATAAAACTTTTCGGTAGTAAATGTTATCGATTTCCAAGAGCATGCGAGACGAATTTTTTTTGAAACTTTTTGGAATTTTTAGTTTTGTATTTTTTTTTGAATGTTTATATTTTTGGTTTTCTCTTTTCAAAATATTACATGTTGTTTGTTTGATGAAGTACAACGAGCTTCTTTTGTAGAAACTCTAGTTTTGCTGGAGTCAACCATTCTATTTCCAATTTGTCTGACAAGAACTGAAACTTTCTTCAGGAAGGGCTTTTAGTAAACATATAGCCAAATGGTATTCAGTTTTGACAAAAGTTGTTCAATTATACCATTTTCAAATGTTCTTTGATGAAATGATAGTGTATGGATGTGCTTGGTCGGTAGTGTGTCGGGGCTTGCAATGGAGATTGGCTATGGCTTTGACTGAGAATCGCAATACAACGGTATTTAGTTGTAGTTGAAGCATAATTTCTGAAGCTGTGTCCCGCATCCACATTTATTGAGCCCGACACTTGAGATTAACGCAGTATTCAGCTTTGATTATGACTTGCAGTAAGTCCTGTTCTTTGACATCCAGCTGATAATTATCACCTCGGAATGTATTCTCCAGAAGTGCTTTTGGAGTATCCAGGAACCGGCATGCTCGGCATCTGAACAAGTGTGTTAGTTCAAAGCCAGAACCTTCGGATACCAGAGTCCTGTGAAATGGTCCCGCTTAGTATCGGAAGATCATATAACTCTTTGAGGTGTTGTTTCAGTTGGTCGTGCTTGATATCGAGCACAATAAATACTGCTCTGCACATGTTCGGTCTATCGATGTCAGCTTACCGAGTGGACCCAATTTTGCTACGGATGTCAGTTTTGGTTACGGGTTCACCATCAGTCTGCATCTCATTTAGGTTTCGTAGCCATTGGTGTTACAATGCTTTGTCCTTTTTCCATACATGTTTTTTCAGAATCTCCTGAAGTGTTTTGGCTGATTGATAAAAATACCTGGTGGGGATTGGTGGTCTGAAGGTCCTAAAAGAATTTCATTTCCCAATTAAGGACATCTCAATCTACCGTGCATTTAATTTTCAAAACGTTTTGAAAAATTTCGGGTTTGTGGAAACAAAAATATGTCATTCAACGTAAATTTGCACAAAGTTAGATGTTTTCCCGACTTTTATCGTGAATAGAGTCGGGTCAATGGAACTTTTAGTAAAGCCGTGGAAATTAGACTTTTGCAGAGTTCAATATACCATGGTCTCGGAGCTTGTTTCAATCCATATAGAGCTTCCTTAGACGTACACAGGGTAATCTTTGTCTGGATGATCAGGATCACGGATCGTCTGGTCTGTGCAACTTAAAACTCCTCCTTCTAATGGCATTAAGAATGCGTTTTCACGTCCATCTGTGAATTGGGAAAAGATCTCTGCGTGTTGAGCATATGCGACAACGATCTGCAGCTCCAAGCGAGCACTTGGAGCAAAAGATTCGTTGAAATCCATTCCCTTTCCCTGCGCATAACCCTTTGTACAAAGTCGTTGCTTTGGTGCGAATTATGTTTGGTCTTCATCTTTTTGTTTTTTCCATAACACTTTAGCTAGATTACGTTCTTGCCAAAGGTTTGACAAGAGTTCCCAGGACTTGTTGTCTGTCAAACTGTATGAAGTTCATCCGGCATTGCTTTCTATCTCATGCAGAATCAGCCATTGTTTCTTTTTACCTCCGTAATGTTTTTCGGTTCAACAATACTCACGTCGTGAGTCCGCGAACATTCACATTTCAGGATCAGTTGCAAGTGTTGTCTGTTTCGCATTGGCTTGATGGATTTCCACGAACTGGGTAGTTAAAAAAAACAAATTGGGGGTGATTTTTTTTTTTTTTCGGGGGGGGGATCCATCGGTATTCAGATTCTCGAGGTTGATTGAAGGTATGCACATTTGACTACCATATTGCACGTGAGGACGCCTCAGCAATTTTCTTTTTGTACCGGTGTACAGAAAGGATTGGTAAATTCTGTTGGATCATCAGTGTTTTCTTCAGCATGTTAGTGTTTTGTAGGAGTTGATGGTTCTGATGTAGGGTGAATATTCGTTGAAGGGTGTGTGTCTTGTGGAGCAGATTATCAGTGGGGAGAAGATGGACTTGTTGACACGTGCTAAGGCTACATCATTGAAAAATTCATGTAACCACAAGACAAAAAGAAGAGTCCAAACTCTGTTGTGATGGAACTGTTGTATTGTCTGAAGAGAAATTTTGTAGTTTGGTGGCGGGGGTCAGGATTGTATAATCTGACGCCTTTTTCGTTGGGAACGAGCCTGAAGTGACATTGAAGTGTCATTAGCAACAGACGTCTCTGACATCTCTTTGATTTCATCAAATCTGAGATGGATGGATTCAACTATCAACCTTGTTCTCTTGTTGTAGACACGATATCCCTTTGACTTAGTGGAGTATCCTACCAAAATGCATGAATCCCCTTTTTCTTTCATCTTGTCCAAATTTTCACCATCTCTTGTTAAGTAACAAGTACAACCAAAGATGTGAAGGTGCTTAATTGAGGGTTTTCTGTCATTAATGATGTGATATGCCGTTTTCTCATGAGTTGGGATGATGATTGATCTGTTTTGAGTATAGCATGCGGTTGCGATTGCTTCAGCCCAAAAGAATAAAGGAAGTTTAGAAGCTGAAAGCATCGTTCGAGCAGCCTCAACGAGAGTGCGGTTTCGTCTTTCGACAACGCCGTTCTGTTCAGGTGTTCGAGGAGTAGAAGTTTGATGCTCAATTCCTTCTTCTTTAAAGAATGCATTAAGTGTCTTGTTTAAGAACTCAGTGCCTCTGTCAGTGCGAACAGAAATTACTGGGGCTTGAAGATTTCGTTGGATCATCGTGAGAAAGTCTTTTAAAACTTCTGGTGTTTCATCCTTGGAACGTAGAAAGAGTGTCCAGGTATATCTTGAGTAGTCATCGACAATTACCAGAATATATTTCTTCCCATTGATGCTAGCAACCCGCATTGGACCACATAAGTCCATGTGAAGCAAATTCAACCGACCTTTTGAACTTGGAACAGTCTTTGACTTGAATGAGCTTCGTTTTGCTTTACTCACTTCACAAGAAGAACATAGATGATCTTTGACATACTTCAGTTTTGGTAAACCAATCACAACTCGGTAACCCCTTGGCTCTTGATACCAAATGTCGGTACCTATAATATCATTTCACTTCCATACAAATAGGTATGAATCAATGATAAGAAACCATAAGAAAAGAGATAGAAGAAAGAAAGAATTTTAGAGAGAGAGAGACTAGAGAGAGAGAGAGTATGGAAGATTACTTACACAAAATGAAAAATACAAATGACCAACCTCCTCTTCCAAAAAGGCAAAGAAGTTAGAGCAGGACTGTCAAGACAATCCAAGCTAGAAGGAGAGCCAAGATTGTAGTCTCAAATGATGAGGAGAGTTTGGAGGATACTTCCAAATAGGGGAGGACGATAGAAGACATTAATCAAGATGCAGGAATTTCCTTGGTTACTCCTACAAAGGTTAGTAGTCAAGAAGACCAATCTGAAGATCAGTTAGGAGTTCTTAGTGCAACTTAATAAATGTTCTTACAGGTGCAGCCATAGAAAAAAAAATGTCAACACTCCTAATACTAGATGGATGATGAGCAGGTTAGTACTGGCAGTGAAGGAGTTAGTACTGCTAGTAGGATATTTAGTACTACTGAAGAATCAGTTAGTACTGCTGGTGCATCAATGCCGGTTAGTACTGCTAGTATGATTCAACAAGTTAACATCATTATTCCTTCATCAAGTGAAAATACAAAGGATAAGGGTAAATCCATTATGCAAGAGTCTAAGCAACCAAAGAAGATTAAAAATAGAGTTCAGATTCATATGAGCCTTGATGAAAAATTAGCTCAGAAGTTACATGAAGAAGAACAAGCAAGATTTAATGCAGAACAAGAAGCAAAGTTTTATGCAGAACAAGAAGAGCTACTTGCAAGTAAGACTACTGAAGATGAAGCTAATACCCCAGCAACTGATATTAATTGGGATGATGTTCAAGCTCAGATTCAAGCAGATGAGGATCTGGATCAGATAACTGTATGAGGGAAGAAAGGGAAAATCTATCCATTGAAGAAAGGGCAAGACTACTTGCTAAACTTATTGACAAGAGAAAGAAGATACAAGCTGCACAGCGATATGAGGCAATCAGAAATAAACCTCAAACCATGTCTCAGCAAAGAAAGACCATGTGTACATATATGAAGAATATAGCAGGATACAAGATGGAATACTTCAAGGGAAAGAACTTTTATGAATTCAAGGAGATGTTTGATAATGATTACAAATAGTTACCTCATTTGTGCCTATGGACTCTGTTATGGAAAAAGAAATAACAAAAAGAGCAGGTCTAAATCTTCTAGAAGAAAGTTCAAAAAGGTAAAAGACTGGAAAAGGCTCAGAACCAACTGAAGAACTAAAAGCAGATGAGATATCATAAGAGGATTTGCAACAAATGAGAATGGTAGTTCTAGTGGAAGAAGTCTATGTTGAAGCCATACAGGTCAAATATCTAATTATAGACTAGGAGGTTTACTCTGAAGATACAAGAAAGTATTGGAAAATTATCAGAGTTGGAAACCATACATAAGCTTATCAGACCTTTGATGATATGTTAAAGAAATTTGATAGAGATGACTTGGATAAGCTATGGAGTTTGGTTAAAGAAAGATTCAGTTCAAAAAATCCTACTGATGACAAAGAAAGAACATTATAGGTTGAATTGAAGAGGTTATTTGAACCTGATACTGATGACATTCTATGGAAGCTTCAAAGGTATATGCATAATCCATTGACATGGAGGTTATTTGATACATGTGGTGTTCACCATGTATCTACAGACAGAGGACATGATATCTTCATATTGGTTGAGAAAGATTATCCACCGACAATAGGGCTTTTGACTTTGATGTTATGTAACAAGCTGCAAGTGGATCAATATTCAGAGATGGCAGATGAGCTTTTAAGGAAAATTGTCATACTAGCAAACAGACCAAGACAGTAAAGTGGTTGGAAGCATCCTTTTTTCATAGAAGGTTTAATTCAGAAACTTGATGATTTAAAGGTAAATCATAAGTTTAGGGGAGGATTGTTGGGAATTAAGGGCTTCTACAAGTTTCTACTGCTGGTTCAACTTAGTACCAAGAGAATACTTAGTACCGCCAATCTAAGTTAGTACTGCTAGTGTTATAGTTAGTACTGCTAGTACAATATGTTAGTACTGTCAGTTTATTAGTACTGTTAGTTATAATAATTAGTACTGTTAGTTATAATAGTTAGTACTGATTATGTGATATGCATGAGATATATTAGGAATAGATATGCATGATCATGTAACGCGTTTTGTAAGCCCATTAGGGTTTCCTTGGTGTATAAAAGGAACCCTAAGGCATAGATCTAGATATCAGTTTATATATTAGTGTTCATAGTTTGCATAGCAATCATAGTTAGTATTCATAGCTATTTTGTAACTCAAAATAGTATTCAATATATTGAAAGTTTAGTAAAGATCTTGTTTTTACTGTTTCATTATTCTTCTTAGTATTGCAAACTAGATTCCGCATAGTTTATGATATTCTTAATCTTAGTTTCTACTATAGTTTTCTTAGATCTATCCAATATAACTAAGCTTTAACAAGCTAAGTAAGATCTATCAAAAAGGGATCAACAATATGTTTCAAGACTTTCGCTACTCTAATACCGCACGTCCTTCTTAAAGCGACGAAGTGTTAAAGTTAAAGAACTTCAAGAAAGATGCTTTATTCAAGCTTTCAAGTTAAATATCAAGTATAGTATGAGCATGCCAGTCCGAAGGTCACAAGTATACAAGATGGCAAAAGATCACAAGATGATGATTCGAGATTATATTTGGCTGATGATCTCAAGAATCTCAAAGATCACATGCAAATCAAGCTTAAAGGAACAAGCTTGATGTGTTTCAAAAGCTTTAAATTTATAATGACTGAAAATACCAATTTTATTATAGGGAAACTCACGGGTAAAAGTATAACCCACGTATGTAGTATAATATTTTTAGGTAAGACCAGGCCGTCCACAGGGATTTGAGTAGTATTCTAATAATCAGAAAAACGGACTTTTACAATTTTGTAAATAACTTTTTACCAGTGATAATAAAGATGACTACTCGGATAGCTGAAAATAAGTTATAAGGTTTGGTAATGATCTTGAAAATGGAACCTTTAACTTACAAAAAGGATTTCTTATCAAAAAACGTTTTCACAAATTAACTTAATTAACTCAAGACTTATATTTAGTAGACTAGACCAAATGTGTTACTCAAATAGTTTAGTTACTTATTATATCAAAGCTTATTTTGTTTACCAATTTACGAAAGTAGATTTCTCGACACAAACGATAAAGATCATAGACAAATCTTTAAAACCACATAGATCATAACGGGTGTTTCAACCTATACCAGTAAGATTATATAATCTAAGTTGATAAGCAAAAACCATTAAGATAGGATATAACAGGATTGCAACATAATCTTGAGATTAAAGAGATCATGATCATACCAAACAACTTAATTCATTTATCATAACATCACCAAGTAGTCATGAGAGATTTAGCCTCTCATGGCTAAGTGGTTCATAACATAGCTTGATTCAAAAATAAACTTCATTATTTCACTTAACTAGTATAATGATCTTCTTCGTTCTTGGTTGTTTAATCTTGATTTCTCCAAGAGGGTGTGGTGTTTTATGCTTGGTGGATGTTTGGAAAGGGATTGTGAAGGACGAGGTGTGTGTGAGATTGTTATAAGAAGAAATGAAGGAATGAATGAATTTGCTTGAAATTCGTCCCTATTTATAGCCTGTGTGAGGGGTGAAAGTGCGGCGTACTTAGTGATTAAATGTGAGGGAATTAAATGTTTAGTGAAGAAGTGCGGCGCACAAGAGAATATGTGCGGCGTACTTAGGGGTATTAATGTAGTAGTGGTATGTGCTTAATTACACATACTTTTACCTAATTAAACGTGCTAAAATGACTAATAATGACCAAAAACGAGCATAAAATGCCAAATATATGTGTGTTTTGCTTTGTATATTGTGCAGGTAATGGATATTCACTAAATGACAAAAACTAAGCCAAAATCGACATAACTGAGCGGCATTGATACGAGCGTGATATTGTCAAAGTCAATGTTCATAAATTCAAAGATACGAGAGAGCCAGTGGTCGTGGCATCTTAAATGGACCAACCCGCACCCATCAATGGGTCGGGTCAGCCCATTTAGCCTTTACTATAAGTCTTATAGTATTTAAAAAGTCAAAGTCACAATACAAATATTAGCCCGGCCCAAAAACCAATCCACAGCCAAAATTTACTTAACCTAAACACGCGTTAACCTTTTACCCCTTCTACCCCAGTTATACCTAACAACCAGTTATCATACACCCTAAAACCGTTTACACCGTTAGTCCTTAAGGACTAACACTGCTAGTCCTTATGCCATTACACCGTTAATCCTTGAGGACTAACACCGTTAACCCTTATACCCTAAAACTTATTACAAAAGTTTTTAGGGGTGCCCCTAACAAACCCCAACCCTGTTTCCCTCTTTTATTACCTTTCCCCTTACCCGTTATAAATCCAAACACCCAAAATATTTCCGTCATTCCAAAATAAAAATATTCTTCCATATCTTTCATCCCATCAAATCACACTTCTCCTCTTCCCAAAACCAACAGAAACCCCACATCACCCTCCCCATACCACAATAGTCTTGACACCTGGTCATTCCTCTACCTTTTTTCATTGGTTGATAGTTACCAAGAACAAATCAAGGGTTGTGATGCATTGATTGGAGCACAAAGATGAAATGGAAGGGCTGGGATGAAGGGTCTTTAGTTCCTCTCACACAACAAACACAAGTTCAAGACCCCTGCATCTCCACTTTTCTATAAATAGGCTTAGGATTTCATCTGTAAAATAGAGGTAGTTTTTAGTAGTAGTGTAGCTTTGTTTTTACTTATTTTACTGCTTATTTTACTTTAACCTGTACTTTCCTTTCAAGCATTGTAATCTTTTAATGTTTAATGAAAATTTCAGTTTTTAAGGTTTTATGTTAACTTGTTTTACTCTTATGCTTTTTATGTTAAAAACTATGTTTTTCAAGTCTAATTTTTTTAAGCTCTTTAAGTTCTTATAAGTCACTGAGTTTTTTGTTTTATACACTCAAATCAAAATTTGGATTTTTAGCTTGTTGGATGATAAGCTAGCCATAGATGAGCTTATGGGTTTGGATTTAGCTTATTGACAATAAGATGAGTCCCTAGAGCTTTTAGGAATTTCTTTTAAGTCCTTGTTTTAGCAAAGGGAAAAAGGTTAGCTTCATTTTCCATTTTTGCTTATTTTTATGTCATTTGCTTATTACTGCTTATGTCTCCTTATTTTAGTCTTATTATTGCTTATTCTAGCTTAATTTGTCTTTATGAATGCTTTTCTTGTTTATGTTATAGCTTAAAAGTCCTTGGTTTGAATTTTTTATATAAACTGTTTGAAGTTGCCTTTAACAGCTTATTATGTTTACTTATTGTCTTGTGCTTATTTACTTGAGTTAACTGCTTAAATATTCTTTACTGTTATTATGCTCAATATGTGTTTAACTTTCTATAAGATCTCATAATCTGTTTTAAGCTAAAATGAGTTTTCAAAAATTTAAAGGGGTGTTTGGCATAAGCAAGTTTAGGTTGTTCTTGGCAATTTAGTCAATTTCATTCAGCTTTAATTCAACTTTTAGGTTAGATTTTACAAGTTTAAATTTGGTTTTGATAAGTTTTACATAGTGCTTAATCAAATTTTAAAGACTGTTAGTTAATAGGATTCCTAATCAGCTTATTTTGATGAACTTTCTTCAAATGCACTTTAGTTATGATTCTTGTTAAATGAGTTTAAAATATATCAATTTGAGCCTATTTTGAGTCCTTTGTTGCTACTTAAGAACTTTGATCAAAATCAGTTAAGAAGGCTAATAGGTTTAAGCTTAAAGTATGCATATATTATCAAGCCTTACTATAGCTTATCTTTGACTTATTTTTATGGCATTCAGCTTATTTAAGTCTAGTATTATTGATTAAGTGATTGTAGGTACCATTTTCATGCTTGTTTAAGTCTATTATGCAGTAAAAAAGAGTTGACACGGTATGCATTTGTCCATTTGAGTTTTTGTCTAAATCTGTCAAGTATCTAAGTCTATTTTTCAAAGTCAAAAGTCCCATTCTTATTAGTAAATTTAGATAAGTTAAAGTAGGATTTATAGTCTAAAATTGATAGCATAACATCTTAACATATAGTAGTTAATCTGTTTAAGCTTATTTTGTAGTTTTGTTTTCATTTTCTAGCTTAAATCTAGGCCTGCATTTTTGCTTTTGTCTTTGTAAAAGTTGAAAAAAAAACTTAGCATCTACTGAGTGTAATCAGCTTTTTCAAAAGCATTTTTTTAGCTTATTTGTTTTTCAAAATGTGTAAACTTTACTTTTTCTTATAGCTTATAGTATCATCTTTATCTGTTTTTAGCTTTTAAAATTTTAGCTTAAAAGTGCCTTTATAGGCTGTTTTTAAGTATTTTTTAGCCAAATTGCTTATTTGCTTATTTAAGTATTTTAGCAGTTAGGATTGCTTAAACTTAGCTTATATATGCTTATTAAGTTAGGTTTGAGCTGCTTGTAGCTTATTTGACTTTAGTTTAAGCTTTTAGAAGCTTATTTGCAAATTTGAGTTTAGCATTAATACTTTTAAGCTCCTAAATGCAATCTGCCTTTTATGCTTTTTAGCTTAGTTGCTTTAGCTTATTTCTAGTTTTAGTTGCTTATTAGGTGTAGCTAATTGTCTGTTGTTAGCTTATTTGCTTTTTCATTAGCTTATTTAGTTTTTAAAAGCCAAGCAGTCTAGCTTAAAAGACACTTAGTTAAAAAAACTAAGTCTGTCAACTTTTAAATGCTTATTTCTAGCTTATTTTAGGTTTTTATAAAAAGTCATTTCACAAAAAGTCCTTATTTTAGTTGTATAAAGCTTTTCCAAAAAGAAAATTTCAAAAAATAAAAAAACTAGGGAAATTAGGAAGTCAAGGGTGAGCCAGGCTCGAACCCTTGACCTCAACCAAACTCAACCCAGTTTTTAACACCATACCACACAACCACTCTGCTCTTGGGACTTTTTCGTTATGACCTTACACCATTTAATATAGAACCCTTTTAGCCCTTTTAGTTATAAGCCCTTTTTAGCTTAATTCCAGCGTATTCAAATAAGCTGGTGGCCCCGTTTTATTTTTCATAGGATTAGCATTCTTCAAAATACTTTTCGTGATTTTTTCAGATTTATATAACGTAGTTTAATATTTTTAATATTTAATTTAGATTAAAACAGTTTTTAATTCATAATAAATAAAATAAAAGTCAAAAAAATATAATTCTTTTTTCTAAAAATTTTATTACTCATTTAGGACTGTCAAAAATTAAATTTGAATTTGTAGGGTTAAATTTGTAGAATTTAGGTTTTTAAAGAACGGGATTTGAATCTCGTTATCGTTTTTCGTGTTTTAGCTTTAATTGCTTCAATTTTAGGCTTGCGTTTAGTTGTTTTGCATTTTATTTATAGAAATAGAATCCAAATCAAATATTGATCATTCAAACACGCGATCACGAACTTAATCACGATTTTTAATTCATGCCTCATCGGGAAACGACCCAGGAAGGTTTTTTAGGGTTTTACTTTGGATAAAAGTAATTTTCCTTCTTAAAAACCTTACGGAATACTCTCACTCTCTTCTTAATTGATATTTTGGTTATATATTATATATACTTATATATTATATATACTAAAGAACTCAAATCAAGCTGCTTCCTGGCGGATAGGAGAAATTCCAAGTCCATGTACACCCCTCAATAATTAGATAATTATTGAGGTAATATATTTCATGCATTATATTTGACACACTAATAAGTCATAAAAAAGATGTAGGCTCATTGATTTACAGATGTCATTACAAACCTGAAAAGGCTGCCAAAGCTGCTTAATGAGAAACATGATTGGTAGTGTTTATGTTAACACATTCAACAAACCCACTCATTTATTCCTTTTCTACCGTTGTCCAAGTGCTACTAACCAAGTATCCAGTATAACTTAATGACCTTCATACTTTCTACTGCATCTTGGGAAACAGAAGGCTGTGCAAGCACGGAATTGATTTGTTCTGCTGTGTTTAGGACTTCAGATTTATCAAACATAATAGCATTACAACTTCATAATTTGCTAAATGTTTGCTGGAGGTTGAACCCTCATTCAACAAAAGCATACAAAGGTTAATTTAGATTTCAAGTTACAAAATTTCCCTTGTTTAAGTTCTAATTAGTGAAAGGATTTAAGTTCTTGAAAACACGTTGTACCAGCTCATACCAATCTCAAAGGGTGCTTCAGTCTTAAGTGTGAGAGAAATGAACAATTAAGCCGCATGCCAAAATCAGTATATAACAATTCCAACATATGACCTTTATTAATACGACACTGAATGACTCACATATACCCAAGCTACAAATCACTGGGAGCAATTCATAGTCTATGATTCAGCAAGTTATGAAAAGAATAATGCTGGAAAAAAAGTATGCAATTGCCAGCATAGCTCTAGATACGCATCAAATAAACATAAAAACGAAATGTTGACCCAAACATGTCATATCTCCCACTGAGATATCTGATACGGTGTAAAGTAGAGGCGAGTTTGAACATGTCCTGTTGGTGTCCGAACATTACCATACGGCATACCTATAGAAATGAAAGATGAAAATACCGAGCAAGAAACTATGTCAACGAGCTAGACAATTGAGAGTCTATAAGAAACAAAAGAAAAAGAAAATACTTACTTTTGATCCAAGCGATACTTAAAATTGCTTCTGCAACCTGCAACCTCAAACAATCAGATCTATATATAAGGAACAAGTACCACCCTTTGTGCTCGAAGAATCTGCTCTTAAGCATATGCTCCAATTGACGTCCCACCATAAGCAACTACATCCCCAACTTGTCGGCGAGTTAGTCCAGGGCCCGCAACTATTACCACTCGCACTTCTTCCACTCTTTCAAGCGTAAGGTATAGTTAACTGAGGAAAAAATACATTTATTTTGTAACGGAAGAGAGTAGTAGATATCTCAGGAATCAACATCATTGTTTACGAATGGACAATATAAGCAGCAAACCTGGTGCGAATGGCATCGAAGTTGCCTAAAATATAATACTTCTATGGATATAAACATCACAAAGGTTTAACCTGACGGCCTTGTTCCTTAGCTTAACCTCATGATGTTTTGGGTCTCCTAATTCAACTTCCTCCCAATTAAGTACTTGTGACATAATACCGATATTATCATAAAAACGCGTTCTTGTGCTGCAATAACAAAAATCAATCACAAAAAGCTTAAGCTTTAATTCTATACGCAATGAGGTCGTATCAATCCTACCATCCTTTATACCATTTGAAGGATTCTATATACAATATGAACCGACAAACCCAAAAAAACAGTGCCT
The DNA here is from genome assembly GCA_026074375.1 of Tanacetum coccineum. NCBI lineage: Eukaryota > Viridiplantae > Streptophyta > Magnoliopsida > Asterales > Asteraceae > Tanacetum > Tanacetum coccineum. Next base: position 20,083 of record BQNB010036100.1, on the reverse strand, counting down.
AAAACATCTGAACACGTATACTAACAAACATTTATGGATTATCACATCCTCATTAAGTTTGTTAGATAATATCACACAAACATTTGTTTTGTACCTTTTCTTTTCCGTAAATATATAAAATAAATCACCTCAGGATTACACATATACATATACATACATACATACATACATACATACATACATACATATCTATAACTTATATATGGGGCTAACTATGACTGGATTAATATGATTTAGTGACTCAACGCCACCTCAACGATGACATGGCACACGTATGACATGAAATTTTGAAAATTGTCTAAAAGAACCCATTGCATGATTCGAACTTGTGATGTTGGGCTTATATCGAATGAATTTAACCAACTGGGCCAACACATTATTTGTGTTTCATTATCAAAAACAACAATAATATATTCTAAAAATAACCCAATGTTATATGTTTAGATATGGATATGTTTTGAATTTGAATTTATATGTAGATATGTTTTAAAATTTTAAAATATAACATGATATAGTCACAAATTATATGAAATAAGATATACTACAAAATTATATAGCTAATCTACCAATAATAATCTGATACCGTTCTCTTTGTAAAGAGGGATACAATTTTCTTATATTCTTGGTGAGTCATATCTAGAATATCTCCAAAATAGCCAGTGATCAGTACCTTCAGTCCAAGCACTACTTCCTCAATCTGAGCCCTGTATCGATCATGTTTTGTTTTTTCAAAGAAGGATAGACAGTTGTCTCAAGCACAAGAAGAAATCACGGTGCTCAAGACATCTCTACAAAAGGTTAAATCATTAAATCTATATATTGATTCATTCTATTACTTTGAATGGTATTGTAAAAGCCACACAAGCATGCCATTTAGGTTAACTCAAGCGCAAAGCAGCAGCCAGTTTTCATCTACTTTTTTTCTTAGTTTAAGTGGTTTATATTTTTATGTTTAAATCAATTTTTAATATTGTTTGTGATTGTTAAAGGAGTTGTTTTGATGTTTTTAAGATATGAAACTATGTTTGTTGTTATTCTTAAAACAATAAAACTATGTTAGTTGGGTTATTGTTTTAATGAATTTAGAGAAATTATGTTTACAAGAATGCTCCATTCGGAAATTAATCTTATGAAAACAAAAGTATGTAATTACTGATTGAGTGCATGGTGGTCGAGTCATCTTAATGATCTAATGGAAATGGAAACAATTTGTTTAGAGGTCATCGTTAATAAGAGGTACCTGGGAATTTCAATACATAATTCTGTTTCCTGGTTCTATTTTTTATTCTAAGTTAATCGAAATGGTTTGATCATGATCCTTCTGGTTGATGAGCTTAATCTGTACGTTGTTGTGACTTAAAAATTTTGTTTTGTTTTTCCTTAAAATTGTTACTACGTTCCAAATGCATGTGGTTCATATCTCCCAAGTTACTTTCATTTAGCAGATCTTGAATCATAGATGGTTTAGTTGTAAAACTAATTGTTGAAAATATGTTAAAACTCTTATTAGCTCATAAGTTTATTAATTCATGACACGCAATAATAATGCGAACAATTCACATTTTCAATCCTTTACTGAAATTAGATTGCATGTTTGAATTATTGTTGATGTAATTAGTTGATTATGGGCTAAGGAAATTTCAATTTGATTATAGTTTTGTGGGTGATATCGATATTAAATACTTCTTAGATGTCAATCTTTAACAAGTTTATGAGCATGGCTTAAGGACCATCATTTATTGATCAAACACTAGGATTAGTTTAGTCGGACGAGAGTACATGGAGCATTCTTGGTAGCATGATTCAGCCCATACATAGTTACATTATAGCTTCCATGACATGGAGAGGAAAATGATTGGTCAGATAGTGATTCAAGTTAAGGGCTGAGATTAGGAAGTGCTATTCCTCGATCATGGATTTTACGGGTTTTGTTTGAATTCTGATGAAATATTACTTGCTTACTCTTTTTTGGTGCTAGTGAAGTCCTCCAGGTCATTATAGAAGATGCAATTGTTATGTTCCACTTTTAGATGTCAATCTCTATCTTTTTGGCAAACATTTTCCGCACCTCTTTGAATAATTTATAGTGCCTATTAGTTTGATATCTTTATATAAAAGTATTGAATGTAGTGTGATCTGTTTGAGCTTCATCACGCCATGAGTCAAGCTTCTAACTAATTTGTCACGACTGCTTTATACTCAATCCTCAACAATTTCCTCATCTTCTGCTATAATAGTTCGAGGGGAAAACCATATCATATTTTATTTTTTTTGTCTTTGTGCTTCCCTCTAGCACATTGCTTAATAACTTGCTTAATTTCTAAGATAAATATCATTCTTGACATGTTGTTAACATGCCACTTACCTTCTTTAGTGGTGTCCGGGTTCCTGGGTTTTCGAAAAGATAGTGGACCGTATTTTAAAGGAAAATTTATGAGACAAATCAAAAGAATCACGTTGGCTCCAAAACTAACGCTAATAATCGTCATAATGATTACAAGTGGAGTGTTGAACTAAAAATGGTTTGATTATGGTTTTTTTATTGTTCAATTTTTTCAGGGAAAAGTAGTGGGTTTTCAAGTGGAGGAGTGATGGCGAGGATAGTACAGAGAAGAACAGTGAATAACAATAACCCATAAAGCTTTAGCAAAGAGTATTCCAGATCTAGCCTAAGACCCCCAACCGAAAATAAGCAAGAGGTAATACAAGAGAAACTATATGAGAACGGTTGATGACGAACATGAGGGTTTCACGCCGTTAGCCGTAGCACAACGCTAAAAACCCCCACCCCAAGGGAGAAGATTAAAATTTTGTAGGATAAAGTGGACTACAAATAAAAGTATAAAAAAAGAGAACTCCAGAACAAAAAGATCAATACGGAGAGGCGAGAATCTAAAAATTTGAGGGGGTCGTTGACAGTATCGGCAATAATAATAAGAACTAGTAATTCAATGGAAAAAATTCCCAGAGGAGGGCAAAATGGACAAAACAGGAATTCTCGGAAAAAAGGGCAAAGCCACAATCACAATGGAAAATGGGGGGGGGCTAAGCACGTATCGGGAGAGTATTTGGGACACAGGTCTATCTGCCTTGGTAACTTACCAGTAAGTTAAACTAATATTTAAATTACACAGACTATTTTCACTAATGACATATAAGATTATGAGCTTGCAGCTGCTCATAATCTAATATTTTTAATTTTACTAAATGGTGTTTAATTGGCCACAGAATAAGTGCACGTGATTATGATATAGCAATAAATCGATTTATCAGTGGGGTGAAAAAACCGTCACCAAATTCTATATGAGTCTCTACATCAGATGGTGTAAAGCTTATGCCCACAAACTCCAACTGAGAGAAAGAGCCAACAAATCTACTGTCACTATTATTGACTTATTTTTGTGCCTATTCCAAGTTTTTAGAAAAAGATGTAGTTGAGAAAATTGCTTATTTTCAAATGCTTAACAAGTTTGTGTAAAAAAAATTAAAAAGAAAAAAAAGGAGAAAGAGGGGAAGTCCAAGGGAGCAGGGCTCGAACCCTGGACCTCAACCCTCTCTCAACCTTTACAACACACACCTTAACTAGCGGCACCAGTAGGGCCATCTGGTTAAGGTTTGCAAAGTTTAATACTTAAGGCCCTTTTAGCCCATAAGCTTATCAGCCCCTTTTGGGCTTATTACAGCTTATTGGGATAAGCTGTTGGTTCCATTATATTTTTCTTAGGCTTAATTTAGTTCAATGCACTTTTCCTGATTTTTTCATAATTTTCTAAATTAGTTTAGTATTTTTTATATTTAATTTTCATTAAAATAGTTTTTAATTCATAATAAAAAAATTAAAAGTCAAAAAAATATAATTCTTTTTTTTTTAATTTTCTTTTATCATTTAGGACTTGTAAAAATAATTTTGCTTGTGTAGGGTTAAAATTTCATAGTTTAGGTTTTAGGGCTCGGGATTCGATTCCCGGCTTCGTTTTTTCGTGTTTTTCATTAATTCCTTTCGTTTTTAGTCTAGCTTTACTTGTTTTTGCTTTTTTAATTGTAGAAATAGAAATCCATTCCCAAATCTTGTAAAATTCAAATTTCTCGATCACAAGCTGAACCAAATCTCAATTCACGCTTCGTTGGGACACGACCCGGGGGATTTTTGGAAATTACTTTGGTCAAGAGTAGTTTTCACTAAGTCTCTTGGAATCTTTCTTATTATTATACTATAATTGTATTAGTCCTTATATATATACGTATATTTGGGCAAATCAATTTTTGGCGCCGTTGCCGGGGAACCGTGTTTCGATTTTTCGTGTTCGTTTGAAGATTAGTATTTGAAGATCCTTCCCCGTGAAGTTAATTGCTTTCGTTTGTGAATATATTTTCCTATAAAAACATAAAAATACCAAAATATTTTTTTTCTTTTTATTATATATAAAAGACAAAAAAATAGAAAATCAAAAACACAAAAAAATAAAATAACAATTGTCTTTAAAAAAAATAAACATAAACATAAGCAAGATGGCAGCCTATACATTTTTTTCTCTTTTTATATATTTTTTTGATTTTTTTCATACACTTTTTCTCTGCCATTTGGTTAAACATAATAATACATGACTTGGGGTTTATAAATACACCCCTACACTTGAGCTTTAGAGCTCATAAATATAAACTAACTAATGGCCCGAATTGAAAGGATCAAAATAACATGGAGTGTATTAAGCACATATAGGGGTAATAATTGACTTCTTCCCTATTTCTCCATAAAATAAAAACTACCATGAATCCCAATCGTCCTAAAACTGTATACACTAATAAAAGACTCGACTTAGCAACCACATATTCAAGCAAATAATTAACTGGGTTAATAACAATAATGTACTAAAAAAAAGGAAGGCTAAGGCGATTTGGGTGTAATATTTTGGTAAGGTTGTAAACAACGCTCTTCATTAATAATCTGGAATCCACCAGAAAAATACGAGAGCCGCGAAAAGGATAGGCTCGGAGGGGTGTACTAGGGGTATCTTGCACTAAAAATGAGTTTAAAAAAAGGGTGTGGGGATAGTTATATGATCGGGGAGACCATAATAACAAATACATGTTTAAAACAGGGTTTATCCTAGTGTCTCTTATCATTTAGCAAATCCTAATCACGCGAATGCGATCTCATTAAGCAGTCTCGGGATGCATCACTAAAGCAAGTTCTAGAATTTAATATACTACCGGTACACACTCATATAGTTTTTAACTGATGCCAATGCTCCAGAAAAAGCGACAAAACTACATATGCACGATCAAATCCATGAACACGACATACATGATTGCTCATTCCTTAACTCGAGCAAGCTAAAGGTAAAACTATCTTAGGTAACAAAGATGGATACCTGAATTCCTAAAGATCTAGGGGCGAACCTTATATTTTTGGGGTGGAATTTTTTTTAAGTGTAGGAGGTTTTTTGTGCTATGACATATAATTCATATCCCATAAGACCTAATAATCACTAGTTTTCTCATCGGAAATGTGGCCATAAAAAAAATTAAATTTGGCTTAAAATTAATCGTCACCACTAGGTTTGAGTATATTACTCATCATTTTAAGGACAAAGCAAAGGCAAATGAAGGAATAGTTTCTAAGGCTTATTTTCCCCCTACACTTATTTTGAACATTGTCCCCAATGTTCTTAAAAGTACCTGTAAAACGAATAAAGGGAAAAGAAAAGGTAAAAGAAACTAGTACTTTTCTGGTTTTGCTCAATGATAGAGAAGAAACAAATGATAAGTTGGCTAAATTGTCATCCAAGAATCATCCATGCGAATATCCAAAGAACTTCTTGGCTTCTCCTCATCAAATATAAGCTGCAAATCAAAGTCAAGAAACAACTATACATAGCGTAAAATTTGGCGGAATGATAATACACAACTTAATGATTTAGGGTTTAGACTCTATGAAAGCAGTAAAGATATGATGAATGTGTTAATGTGATCGTGGTTTTCTACAAGTTTTTTTGAAAATTAAAAGTTCTGAAAATTATACAAAATTAATTTTCAAAAATTAAAAAAAATACAAAGTTTACTGTAGCTGGGCTGGCGACGCCGTCAGGAAAAATCCTGACGCCGTCTCCGACGTCTATAAACAATTTTTTTTCTTTTCTTGAAAAATTTTCTGCACGCAAATCCTATTAGTTATTTCTTGGAAAATTACTGTATAAACCACAAAATTAATTTAACACAATCATATGACTCGTAACATGACACATAAGACGCGAATTAATCTAAACAATTTATTTAATATGCTTAAAATGGTTCCTAGAAACCGGATATTTTGCCTACACTTACTTGATGCAAAATACCTTTGATTGTAATTAAGACAAAGTTAAAGACAAAATAAAGCATGATCACAAAATTCAAACATATAAAACAAACAAATAAGAATTAAAACACACATGACACTCCTAAAATGAATGAAATAAAAGATCAGATTACCTCCCAATAAGCGCTTGTTTTTGTTCGAGTCACGAGCGTGACTCTACCCTTATTTAACAGACAAAGGAGAGGGTTCCCCTACACTTAAGGTCAAGTGCGAGTGATAGTAACGCTACATACCATTGTGGTGAGAAGGAGCCATATGATGGAAAAGTGGTTGTTAAATTATATGCTCTAAATGGTGTGTTTCTTTAATCCTACCCTTTTTTAATTCATTTGGCTTAACGGGTAAAGTAAGTCCTCTTAAGAAATTATTCTCTATCACCTCCTAATTTGAAAGATCAACACCTAAGGATCCACCTTGTCCTAATAAACCTGGTTTAAATCCATAATGTTTCTTAAAGTCATCAACACGTAGGTGATAATAGCAATATATATCCTTAGGGTGGAAAGACGCCATGTGAGGTAAAGGTGGTGTATGAATGGTCAAATTGTCTACTACCTTCTAGGGGTGTAAACGAGCCGAGTCGAGCCGCGTACTGCCAAGCTCGAGCTCAACTCGAATACTAAAAATCAAGCTCGAAACTTGACTCGAGCTCGGCCGAGCTTTATATTTCGAGCTCGAGCTCGACTCGTCATATCAAACACAAGCTCAAAACTCAACTCGAGCTCGATTATTTCCACATTTCATGCTCGAACTCAATAAATACTCGGTATATCAAACTCGGCTTGACTCAATTATGTATATAAAAAGGTAAAAGTGTAATTTAATTGAAGCTCGATAAGGCTCACGAGCTACATGAGCCGAGTATTTTGTAGCTCAAACTCGACTTGAAAATATACTCGAGTAGCTCAAACTTGAGCTCGACTCGTTTAGATCTAGTTGATTTCGAGTAGTTTATGAGTTGATCTTGAGTAACTCGCGAGTTGTCTCGTCTCGTTTACACCCCTACTACCTTCATCCTAAAACTATCGCAATATGTGGTTTGATGGTTGGTTCGGGGCCTCTTTCTTCTCCTAGACTTATATCTAAGGATGGACAATTATGTAAGGGTTGTGGTTGAGGCTTCGGTTCATCAAAACTAGGAACTTCCCTAGAACTAAGAGGAATGTTATGATTATTCAAACCTACATCCTCTAGTTTTGTTTGGTCCAAAGGTTCTACCTCCATCGGGGTTCCTAAAGTCTCTTCTACTTCTTTCGGGTAACTCACGGGCGGTGTGTATTCCTCAAATGATTGTAGGACTTGTGGGGTACTTTGTGGGCTTGATCTTTCTACTTAATCTCCCATCTTATCTAGATTACCTATAGGCTCATCATATGCATTTGTACAACCTAAAAATGACATACAACTAGGCTTCTTAACCATAACTATCTCACTTTCTAAATCCTCCTCATATGTTTTCTTAGGCTGTGACTTAGGTAACTCAATCATATTATCTAACTTATGGCTCTCCTCATAGAAAGTTTTCTTCCAAAGTTGATAGGTTCTCAAAGGGGGTTTATTGGTCTCACTATCCGACCTAAAAGGGGAGCCTTTCTTTAAGGTTTCAGATAACCATCTTAATTTATATAAATTAGATATAACTATACATTTTAAATGACAACTTTATTTACAAAATAGGCAAGAGGGGTTTTTACGAACAAAAGGAACAAAGAAAAGATAGACTACCAGAAGGCTAATTGACAGAAAATAAAATTCTCACTCGATAGGAATCAAGTAAGTAGACCTAAGCTAAATTAAATTTAAAACCTATACTATTCCCCATGCAGCGATGCCAAAAACTTGATGCGGTTGTTGTAAACGCACTACTTTTAAAACTCCCTAGGCAGAGTACCTAATCGTTGTAGTGTAGTATAGCAAGGACTTGGGGTTTGTTATCATTCTCTAGGGGAATAGCGTGTGAAGGCTCAAACTAAATCTAACTGAGATCTAAGGGATTGAAAGAAGATTATTTTTGTATTTTTATATTTTTGGAGAGGTGGTTTTGGTTTTAACTAATTGAACAAAAATTAAATCTAAACTACTTTGGTGAGAACTCGTACGTGTAAACAAACGTATTTACTTAATCATGCATTACTCCTTAGTTTGCTTCTCCTAATCCTATTTCTTGTCACACTTGTGATGATCTGTGTAAGTATTTCCTAGGTCATGAATGAATTACACAAATTCGCCATCTATGTAATATTTTGTTAAGGCAACACACATGTAAGGTAGTATGAAGTCTATTACAAGGCCCCTAAAAGTACATTACATGCATTAAAACACTTCAGAGGTGATCATCCATAGATGGGTAAGGTAGTATGAAGATTGTTACTGATTAAATCCTTTCTACACAATCACGTTTCCCTAGACGTATATGCTAATGTAATATTTTATAGCAAGTTTTCTAAAGCCTAACGCGCACATCCATCATAAGAAGCAATATTAAAAGGATCTACAAACTATGTTTCATGCAATCATAAGAAATTACTAATGGATCTAGCATAGCATGTTAAAAAGAAGCGAAGTACAATAATTAATCAAACAACACATAGAGATATTGAATGAATAAGAGATAAATGACTTCACTTGATTAAAACATGAGTATAAGGCTCATACAAGAAGGTTTTCACACCCTAAAAACGACCTTAAAAGCTGCTAAACTCAAACCTTAATTATGAAGTTCGTCTCCCAAAAGTTTCACACTTAAAAACCTAAAAAAGAGTTTGTATATATAGAAAATAGGCCACGACGGCGTCGCTTTATAATCCTGACGTCGTTGCTTCGTATACTCTTCTAGGGCTTCTTTAAGTCGGTTAAGTTCTGGCGCCATCACAAAAGTCTTGACGCCGTCGCTTTGATGTTCTGACGGCGTCACAAGGATTCCTAATGCCGTCTCCAGCCACTTTGCGCATTTTCTTCATCGACTTTGGTATAGAGTTGTAATTTTGTCCGTTTCTTCTGCAAATGAGCCCAAGTCACGTGTATTTCCTCCAAATGCCATGCAAGTGCTAAAAACACAAAAATAAATGATTAATCACGTATGTTAGGCATATTTGCATGATTTAGGTGGTTAAATGACCTAAAAAAAGTGTATAAAATGACACCTCATTACCACTCTTCCTCTATACAAGCCTTCTACGCATTCTTCCTGATCACTTATTTACCCTTCTTACCCAATAAATGATTTCATCTGTTCCACACACACTCCAAATATCTTCTTCCTAAACATTCACATAATCACATTTGCCCGCTCTTTCCTCTCTTATTGGCAATGTGATTATTTACCTAAATCATTCCTTTGATTTCATCCTTATCTTCATCTTTATATTCAAACATTCATACACATAAACCTTCACCAAATAAACCTCAAACCTTATCCTCCATATACCAACTCACATAATGTACTTCTTGTGTACTTGTTGTACTTCTATGTATCCCACATTCTAAATAATATATCCCATATCTTTTCAAAACATTCTCCACCACATACTCACTATTCAACTTCTTCTCCATTCAATTCAAATTACACACAATCACATACACTCTTATCTTAACCCTCGATCAAGCCATGTCACCAATCCAAGTTCGCACACTCTCTTCTTAACCCTTGGATTGCTTCCGAAATTAACACAACAAACACACTTTCTCTTCTACCCTTGATCAAGCCACCTCATCAATCCAAACTTCCTCATTCCATTCTCAACCATTGGATTGATGCTTCATCTCAAACAAACACAACCTCTCTCACTCTATTCTTACTCAAACAATAAGCACAGCTGTGACAACCGTGATTTGAGCATAAACCTTTAAAAATGGCTAAGAATTCATTTTATATTTTAGGTGTTGTGCAATGTGATTTTATGTGTGCTAAGTAGATTAAGTAATGTGCTTAATATCATTTTAAGGTGTGTGGGCATCTCATTTTGAGTGTGTTTGTGTTTGGTGATGAGTATTCCATTTGTTCATGTTTAGTGATAATGGAAAGGAATGGTGTATTGCATGTAATGCTACGTCAATAGTTGGATGATTAAGTGTGAAACATTTATGAGAAATGTGGCATTTTAGAAATGAAATAGGTGAGTGAAATATAGAAATTTGTAGCAAACTTTCTAAAAATAGAAAGTGGTTTGGTGAAATAAAAGTTATATTTAAAAAGTTTAGTAAGTAGCATTTAAGTAAAAAGGTTTAATCAAATTAGATTAGGTTTTTATAAAAACTTAAAGAAATGAAGTAAATTAGCTAATTAATTATTTAATAATAATTAAAAAAATATGTATATATATGGTGCGTCCGGTTTTGGGTTTAAAATAATTTTTTTTACTAAACTAAGTTAGAATTGGACTAGGACTTGTAGCATTTAGATTAAAACCCAAACTTGGCCCATCCTTTTTCCCCCTTTTGTTGATGCCGTATGATTTCCTCTCCCCCAAAACCCTAAGAAGTTGATTTTCACTTGTGGATCCAAGAAACATTCAAGAGTTGTGGTTTAGGTGCTAATCATCAAGGTAAGTGTGTTCATCCTAGTTTAAATAATGCATTCATGTAACAAAATCAATGATGGATTCTAGGGTTTCATAAAATTCAGAATATTAATGATATTTAATGATAATAGAATGATTTGGGCTTGATTAGGGTCATGTTCATGCAATTGGTTAGGTTAGATTTGCGTTAAAACTTGATTTAGGGTTGAGCAAAATTTTGGGTCGTATTCAACGACTGATATCTAGATGATAAAAGCGTGTATTGATATGTTTCCTAAGCCTATGAATAATCCAAAAGAGTCTACTTTCCAGAAAATTTGGCCTCGAAATTTTTTAAGGTCGGGAAGTCATTCAAATGTTGGTTGCACTAAAAGTTGTCAGATCAGTAAATACGGGTCAGATTTAGGTCATGTTTGTGAGGGTAAAACCTATACTTAAAATGGAATTAATCTTAGCCCTTCTACAGTTAATCTTCATATGTCTATGGATAATTCTGTAAAAATTAGCCTCTCAAAGCATGTCTATGTATGGTAGTTAGAGTGATACATTTTGGTGTGCAATCAGATCCGAATTAGGACAGTTTTGATGTTTGATTTTATTTGAGGTAGTTATACATGTAAGTAATACTTGAGAATCATAAGGTAGTTAATATACTCATAAATGAACATGGGTGATTTTTGGTATAATGTATGAAGGTCATTAAGTAAGGGTTTTGGGTACGTAAATAGACACTAAAATTCTGCAATTTTGAGTTAATTGTAAGTAGCTAGTGTAAAAGTGTTAATAAGATGGTTAGGTTGGGCAATGGTGTTAGGGTTGACCCATGATGGGTAAACTAAACCCTTTAGACATTCCATCATATATTGGTTACATGGACTAGAGCTTTTAGCTTGGTCGCGTGTAACCGTGTTTATTTATTTGTATAGTTGCATGTAGAGATTTGGAAGCTGCGTTTGAGTATCCATGTGAGTTTCATAGCCCCTCTTTTCTTATGATTTATTAAGGTGGAAATGATGCAAAGTATTTGGAAATGTTTTGATTACTGTAGATAATGTGTTGTCAATTGAATTGAATGGACTATACATGACTATTGTAAAGTTGTGTGTAAATTTTTGTGATGTGATTTTGAGTTTTGTAATAAGTTAGGGTGGATCACCTACGGGTATCCATGGCCTGTTTAGTGGATGGTACTGTGGCCTAGCGAGCAGGAAGGTTACTTTGAGAGTATCCATGGCCTGATCTAAGGGGGTAACCACAGGTACATTGGTACGATATGAGACGTCTTGTAGTCATTTGCCAGTTATTTGTGTGATTTATTGGATTTGCATGTTAGCCTATATGATAGTTCATTTATTGTCCTGCAATATTTTCTTTATTATCATAGTAATTTACAATTGGATTTGATTTTCGTGTCTTAAACCTATAACTCTCACAACTTTATGTTGACATTTTAAGCATCAATTTCAGGTAATCATGTTGAGGATGTTGATGTTAGGAAGAGTGGCTAGTAAGACCGTAGGCTTGCACGCGGAGTCATTCTCCTAGAGATTTTATTTATGTCCTTTGAATTGTTTGCTATTTGATTGTTCATTGGATGTTTAGACTTTTAGAATATGTTCCTTGTGGTATGAATTTGCTATCGTAATGCAAGACTCCTTTATCTTGTGTTAGATATTGTCATGGCACATTATGTCTCATTTGTTTATCTATTTTATTTAGTTCTCTCTATTGTTGACAACATTGTGATGTGAGGATATCATGATGTTACGCCTCGTATTTCGCATAGCGAGGTGTGACTGATTGGTATCAGTGCTTTTGCGTTTGAGAATGTAGGTGGTTTGAGCATAGAATTCTAACCTAGGAGTCCTTCACGTAGATGCATGTTAGGGCTTAAGCGTTTAGTAGTATAACTAGTATGCGTTTTCCCCTTAATTACATGATTTTATTTCTTAGTTTTATTAATTTTCTTCTTGCTATTTTGATTGCCTTTATCTGATTTAGTGTGCCTTATCTCTTGATAAATTAGCTATGCCTCATCACCTTCATAGGAAGTTCCGCATGGGGGTTGCTATTGCAACAGGATGTAGGGGATACTATAAACCAGGAATAAGGGCTTGGGTAAACCGGGGTCAGCCGCAAGATCCGTATACCGGTTGACATGTACCCATGCAGAGTTGAAGAGATGTTGACCATAAAATTAGTTGAGGGAGAAGAGGTACTAAAGATTAAAACAACAGTGACTGCTAAAGATGGTACAATTACCAAATTTCTAGGAAAATTCCCAGGATACAAACCAACCAAGGAGGAAGAAGAAATTTCTAAGTTAAAAGCAATCTATGAGGATGTGATTTATGACATATCCGATAGTGATTCGGATCTGGAGTCCACGGCTAGGAGTGGACCTAGGAACAGTGAAATGGAAGATACGGGGTCAGTAGTGGATTGGAATCCATGTTGATTGTCCGCCTCTTATGTGTTTGAATATTTTAGTGATTTTGAGGATTATTGAGTTGGTTTGAAATTTTTTTTATTAGGAATATTGCTTTTGAATATTGGATTTCGTTGGATTATTTTAATATTATGATTTAAGTGATTTTGAGTCATTTTCCATATGTGGTGATTTGTTGATGTGATCTATGTGTTATGTGTTTTGTTGACATTGAGAAGTGTGGTTCAATAAGAGGAAGTAACATTTGTGAAAGGGTTTGTATCTATAATTATGGTTAGCCAACATAATTTATACATGCGGCCACAACACAAGTGGACTTGCAGTTGATTATGTTGATTTGATGTCAACATGTTGTATATATACATATTTAATATATATATATACATTATACTAATATATATAATATATATACATATATATATATTATATTAATATATATATTATATATATATATTATAATATATATATTTATATATATATATTTAATATATATTTATTAATACATATATATAGTATTAATTTATATATATAATTAATATTATATAATATATAGTTATGATGGTATACTGTTTGAATGGATCCGGTTTGGAAACCTTTCTCTCTCATCTAAATGTGCGTTTAATACTATCTTAATCAGAATTGTTTGAACAAGGACTAACGACAATGAAAATGGGCAACCCGACATCGCTGCCATCATTGCGCAGCAATTGAAAAATATCATTCCCTAGATCGTCACTCAAGTGACAAATAACGTGAACATCGTGAACATCAGAAATAACAATAAAAACAACGGGAACAACAATAACAACAATGGAAATAACAACAACAACAATGGGAATGGTGGGAACAATGGGTGTTCCTACAAAGGATTTCAGGCATGTGGCCCTAAGGAGTATGACAAAAAGGGAGGTGCCATAGCACTTACCCGCTGGATCGAGAAGATGGAGAATGTACTTGACAATAGTGGGTGTTCTGAGAATCAAAAGGTAAAGTATGCTGCCAGTTCATTTGTTAACAAGGCACTGACATGGTGGAACACACAAATCCAGGCAAGAGGCTGTGAAGCGGTAATTGGTATGACCTGGAATGATTTTAAGGCTTTGTTGGTGGAGGAATTTTGTCTAAGTAATGAAATGGAGAGGTTGGAGAATGAATTTTAGAATCACAAGATGGTAGGAGCCAACAATAAAGCTTACACGGATCGGTTCCATGAACTGGCCAAGTAGGTTCCACATCTAGTGACACCTGAGTCAGCACGCATCAAGAGGTATGTAGCGGGGTTGGCGCCTGAGATTAGGGGAATGCTCAAGGCGACTCAGCCAACAACTATCCATGATCCAATTTTGAGAACCGGCATACTTACTGATGAAGCAATTAGCTGTGGTACCTTGTCAAAGAGTAATGAGAAGAGGAAGGCAGTGGAAGAGACTAGTAAATCAGGAGGGTCGTGGAGGGATAAAAAGAAGGTGAAAATAGGAGCGGGTGTTATGGCAACAGCTCCTCCTAAAAATGAATTTGTGAACCAATATCCTAAGTGTACTAAGTGCTATACTTATCATCCGGAGGATGGAGTTTGTAGGCTGTGTTTTAACTGTCAAAGACCTGGCCATTTTGCTACTGTACTTTTTGATTCTGGAGCTGATTTTAGTTTCATTTCTACTGAATTTGCGCCTTTGCTAAATGTGAAATCTAGTATTGTAAATCATGGTTATGTGATAGAAGTAGCAGATGGTAAGATGGTAGAAGTTGATAGGATTATCCGTGACTACAAACTAGAACTAGGAGATTCCCTGTTTAGCATAAATTTGATACCGTTGGGTCATGTAAGTTTTGATGTGATTCTAGGAATGGATTGGTTATCCCAGAATAAGGCTATGATAGTTTGTCATGAAAAGGTGGTTGAAATACC
>BQNB010036099.1:0-41396 GCA_026074375.1 Tanacetum coccineum | reverse complement strand
TAAATGGTGTTATATCTAGAAACAAGGCTAGACTTGTCGCACAAGGATACGACCAACAAGAAGGAATAGATTTCGATAAAACCTATGCTCCTGTAGCAAGACTAGAATCTTTAAGAATCCTCCTTGCATATGCTTGTGCACATGACTTCAAGCTTTATCAAATGTATGTCAAAAATGCTTTCTTAAATAGTTTTATAAAAAAAGAAGTCTATGTCTCTTAACCTCTCGGCTTTGTCGATTTCGAAAAACCTAACCACGTTTTCAAACTCAAAAAGGCTCCTTATGGTCTTAAAGAAGTACCCAAAGCTTGGTACGATAGACTCAAAGCCTTCCTCCTTGATCATAAGTACACCATGGGCTTGATAGATAACACTCTATTTACCAAGAAAAGAGACTCACATATCATCATAGTCCAAATATACGTGGAGGACATCATTTTCGGATTAACTTGTCAAGAACTTTGCGATGATTTTTCTAAAATCATGCATGACGAGTTCGAAATGAGCATGATGGGTGAATTGAATTTCTTCCTTGGTTTACAAATCAAACAACTAGAAGATGGCATCTTTTTCAACTAATCTAAATATATTAAAGAAATGCTTAAGAAATTCGGTCTAGAAGATTCCAAACCTATCAAACTCCTATGTCATCCGAAACCAAACTCACTCGAGACAAAGACGAGGAATCTATTGACGACACAAAGTATTGCGGCATGATTGGTAGCCTTCTCTACCTAACGGCTAGTCGGTCGGACATCATGTTTAGCGTTTGTCTATGCGCCTGTTTTGAAGAAGACCCCAAAACGTCACACCTTGAAGCGGTAAAAAGAATTTTTAGATATATTAAGGGAACAACACATGTAGGCTTATGGTATCCCAAAGGAACGTGAGTAGAAACCATAGTATACGTCGATTCCGGTCATGCGGGAGACTACGTCGATCGCAAAAGCACAAGCGGTGTATGCACATTCATGGGATGTTGTCTCACATCATGGTTCTCCAAGAAACAAACCGCCTTAGCCATTTCCACCACCGAAGCCGAGTACGTGTCCGCCGAAAAAGCTTGCCAACAAGGTTTACGGATGAAACAAGCTTGATTATGACATTAAACTAGGTGACATACCCGTCCTTTGTGACAATAAGGGTGCCATCGACCTATGTAAGAACCCCATTCTCCATTTCTATACCAAACATATAGAAATTAGACATCATTTTCTTTGTGATAATGTCCAAAAAGGGAACATCTCAATTGAGAAGGTCTCCTCCGAAGACAACATTGTCGATATTTTAACTAAACCTTTCAAACGAGAACCTTTCAACCTTCTTAGACTAGGTCTCGGTCTCATGGAACCAAACGCCTGATAAACCACCAAGGTACGGATCTTTTCTTTATTATAAGTCTAGGATTCTATTTTCGCACTAAAAAATAAACCATTCGGGAATTTTCATCACTCTACTATATGTATCATTACTATGTACTATTATGTATGCATATGCATAGTTAAAACTTTCTTTACATCAATTAAAGACCCGAATGTAACAAATATTTTTAAAAACTTTCTCACAAATAGGACACGCATAAAACTTTTGCTTGCATTGTTTAATACAAAATAAAAACGTTTTCATTCATACGTCACAACATATGTCTCGTGAATGCTAAAAGGAATACATAACCAATATGTCTTTCCGGGTACGTTCAATCGTAGCTACATCAAATCAAGGAGACTTCAGGTTATCTCAATATTATATTTTCCTTTTGAGTCGAGATAATCGCACCTCCACATTGTTTCATATAGGCACACACTAGAACTCTTTGCATTAGCCTTACTTTTTATGAAATTTATTTTTTGCATCCTACAGACTGTCGGTTCCATGTGTTTACACTGGCCGGTTGCATTCTGCAAATGGAATCGGCAGAACCGACTGGTCAGTGGTCTGTGCATAACGAATTTTTAACTACAAATATTAATTCTCCCTCCACATTCAACCTATTCTCAGCTGATGGGGCAAAGAAGTTGACCTTATAACAAAATCTAATCATTAGATTTTGCCCAAACTAGAAGAAAAGGCATTTAATTATCTAAAATTATTTCTATAAATAACTCTATTGTTCCAAACACCCCATCATCCATCTTTTTCAAGAATCTTACTAACCTTAACCATGCCGAAGTCAAACAATGACAAAAAGAATGTCAACGCATTCAAAAGAACCATCCGAATAAGTGTTTGTGCTTGTTGTCTAGTCAACCCTTGACCCGCTTCTCTAGCTTATCAAAACTTATATCCGCCCACCGACTACCAAACGACTCCACCATCAATCCCTATTGTGTCTCCACCACTTTCCCTCATTACTTCATCGGGAATCTCCCTGAGTCATCTCTTGAACACCCCTAAAACAACTACTCCACTATTGACTTCACATCCACCGGCGCCATCGCAACCTTCCAAACCAAACTCTCCCGTAGCAATAAACTTAAAGCCCATTGAGCTCATATTTTCTCCTCCTCCCACATCACCTCGCCCATTCTTTGATTCACTCGAGGATTTACCACCACGGACCACCAACACGCCACCGCCACAACCCTCGTTTAATACTATCAAGCGTTTGGCTAACCAACCACCGCCTCTTCCCGTCATGGAACCACCTCTTCCACCTTTGCCACCACATCTTCCGACATTGTGCTCAAACAATGCCTTCCCCATACTCACCCGTGAAATGTTTTGCGAACATTGCCATCGGACGCAAGTGATTGTCAATGATCTTCGTGAAGAAATGAGGTTCATCCTTAACCACATTCTTGATCGCCTCAACGTACTTTCCCACCAAAACCTCCCTTAGGATCTTTCGCGCATCAAAGAAAATTTATAATAATTTTTTAATTTTTAGGATTAAGATATTATCCTTGTTCTTATTTTCCCCTATTTTGTAAGTGACTAAAAGTCACAAAAATAGTTGATGTTTTATTGCAAGGATTTAATATTCTATTTTGTGTTTTGTTTCGTGTATTTGAGTTAATATTTGACTTTGTCTAAAAAGTGAACCAACTAACCTTTTACACAGGGGCCAGTTCCTATATAAATAAAGGCCGGTTCCATCTGGCAAAAGGAATCATCCCAGCCGGTTCTATAGTAGCGAGTTTCGTCTCTTGCTTCTAACATTTTCTTTTGTAGGTACTCTCTAAGAAAGGGGGAGCTTGTACTATATTCACTAACATTTCTCTTTATAGTATTACATCTAATTGAATCATTTGATTCATCTCTTAAAAGGATGCTTCCGTCAAAGGGAAGTCTTGCATCTTGATTCTCTCCGAATCAACTCTCATTATTGCATTTGATTCGCTTCAGATCGGCTCATATTTATACCATTGCATTTTATTCTCTTTGAATCAAAATTTATATATTTTATTCATCTTTTCATTTGTTCTTTCTTCCAACACTCTTTTTGTTTTGACAAAAAGGGGGAGAAAGAAGTAAAAAGATTTCAACCTAAAAACTTCTCGTTTTAATTTTACTTACAATAATTTTATGTTTTGTCATCAATAAAAAGGGAAAGATTGTTAATACAAATAAACTGGTAAAAACGTTCATTTCTATCTAATGATCTTCTCATGTTTTGTCGATAACAAATTACAAAATCATTACAAGCAAAATTCTAGAATTCACAAGTTTTAGGTTGATAAGCTTTCTTAATCAAACCATTTATATACTATTTTAAAACTTAGACTTTGAAAATTGTTTAAATATTATTTGAAATATTTTACATCATAGGTGACCTAATCACCTCTCCATATCTTAGGCAAATCTACAAAGATTACACAAAATATTTTAAGATTTGGCAATCTAAATTAGGATTTTATGTCAGAATGTCGGTTCCATTTATTTATACTAGCCGATTCCCTTTTGAGAAAGGAACCCGATAGAACTAGTTGTCAGAAAATCTAGTTTCATAGGCTTATACTGGCCGGTTCCCTCCTGCAGAAGGAACCAGCGGAACCTGTAACACCCCAAAACCAGTTTTTAAGTATTTATTTACTAGAATGCCATTAGAAAGTTTAATTACGACTTTTATAAGTTAGAAGACGTTACGTGATTGGTTAGTCAAACCCGATAGTCAAATTATAAGTCAATGTATATGTAAAGTGGAAGTAGAAAATATAATGTGTCACATTTATAAAAGGAATGGACTTAAGGGACTAAATTTGACAAGTGGTAAATGAGTTAAATAACTTAGTGTGGCCAAATATAAAAAAGAGGGACTTGAAGGGCCAAATATGTCAAGGTGGCAATCTTGTGCCAACTAACTAGATATTTCCATGGAGGTTCTAAAAAGTTCTAGTATGTTAAGGTGTTATGTGTGTGTCGTGTGTTTTAGAGAGGGAAAAAGGAAGACCAAATCTTTGATGCCCAATTATGAAGAGATTAAGGTCCCAATCAATGTATTTAGCCTTACTAATGATCCTACCTATGTAAGTTATCCTAACTTGAGTTAATTAATAAATTATGAACTAGGGTTCATATACCCAGTTTGGAGGTTTTAGGTAATTATGTTTCTAAAGCAAGAATTAAGGTGTTTTGAATATGAATTAAGGTAATTTAATGAGTTAAGATAATTGGTGATTTAGGGATATGATCAAGATGTGATCATATAATGACTAAAAGGAATTGGTTATGATTAAGGATGAATAATAGGTTATGTAACCCTTGATGATGGCATTATATTTATATGATAATAGGTAATTGTAATGATAAATAAGTAAGAATCAAGGATTGAAGATGAAGATATCAATGCTTATGTTTATTCTCTTGGATTCAAGGTAAATAAACCGGTTATAATGTGATATTATATGGATTTTATCATATATGTGTTATGTGAATGATGTGTTTGAGGTTTATGAAATGTTGGTTAGAAAGCTTAGATTAAGAATAGATAGATGTTAGTTTGGCATAACTAACCAAGGTGGTGGTTAAGACTATATTGACCCTTTTGAGGTATGTATGAGTTGTCTGATATGATGTAATGTGTTTAATGTATAATGAGTATGGTTTGATGAAAGTAGTGTTATGGTTTAATGATGGATGAGATTAATGCTTATGTGACGATTGATGTATAATGATACGTTATTGTCGTTTACTTACTAAGCGAAACGTACGGTGTTTAAGTTGTATGTTTTGTAGGTCTTCATTGTGGTAGAAGGTACCATGTGGATTAAGGTTATTATGGATAGTTGGATTTGAAAGATTGAACTATTTGTATGCAATGTGTAGTAGATACCGAGTTCGAGCAATGTTGAACCTCCAAAGTGTCGTAATGGTTGTTAATAAATGTGGTTAAGTGTCAAGTGTTATGTAACGTTAATGTCTATAATGAGTAAGAGTCATTAGTTTTAATTATGTATTTAAGTGTAAGCAAACGGGTCAAAATGGAGTGTTTGGGTAAACCCGTAAGATAAATGTTTTGGGTCATTTATACCACAAATGTTTATGATAATGTTGTATTATGTATTTTTAAAGAATTCTTGAGATTTTTATGAAATATCAAGTTCGAGAGAAGTGAGTTTTTCGTTCAAAGTGTTCATATATAGTTTAGGTACGTTTACAGGTGCAGGGAGAGCCGGTATGGCATCTTCTAGACCACCCGATGGCCTCCGCCGTCAGTGTCATGCAGCTGCCCGATGGTGGGCTGTGTTTTGACTGATTTAGTTTTTGCCGTAAAAACAAACCGTAAGGAGATTAGAACGATTCTTTATATATTGGAAAGTTTATTTTATGTGTTACTTTTTGAATAACATTTGGGAAACTTTGAAGGTTAATTGTAAATGGTCTATTTAACATTATATTAAGGAATGAAAAAGGTTCATCAACCGGTAAGATTTCGTAACGTTTTACAAATTTTGGTTAAATTTGGAGTCTGAAAGGGGCCGTTCTAACGTGTTATTCTTAGAGATTCACGTACTAAGTGAAGAAGGTTTCCACTATCAGTTGTATACTTAGGACCATGTAGATGCGATTGCCGTAAGTGTAACGTAGTAAAGCATGTGAAATTGCCTTAAATAAGGTGTATTAGTGCTTGCGGAAAGTAGAATGCTATGTTATGGAATAAACATGATTATGAATATGTGATTAGTTATTCTGCTTGGACTACAGGGATTATGAATGCGGCTAAGAATGTGAAACACTTATCAAAAAAGTGTTAAGTTTAGAAAAATATGTTTATGTAATGTAAAGTCTATGGTAGATTATTTAAATATATAAGTAACGTAAGATGTATATAATGGTATGAGTTAAGAAGTGCTTGAGCTAAGATAAATGCATAGGACTGCATTTTAATAAGTAATAATGAAAGCGTGTAAGTATGAGCTAGGTAATGTAAAGATGTTTGAATTATGAAAAAGTCGCTTAATGAATAAGTATTGTATTAAGTATAAGTGCTTATATGAATTACTAATAAAAAGTTAAAGTATTATAAGTCGTGTAATGTAAATGACATGATAAAGTATAATGCAATAGTATGACTTGGTTAAGTACGAGATGTATATGAAAGATGTTTAGAAATCTTAAATGATGCTACACGTTAAATGAATGATAAAGAATGAAGCTAAATGCATTAAATGAACGATAAAGAATGAATGAATCATGTTAATGTGTGAAGAAATGTATGATAAGTAAAGTGGATAAATGAGCATACCTTAAGATAAATTAATTGAATGAATGATGAAGAATGAGGTTTATATACATGAAAGAGTTTAATGAAAAAAAGGATAGATTGGTATAAAAGTTGATCATGAGTTCAACGTATAGTTGAAAAGAAAACAAGAGATGCATATGCATATGTAATATAAAAGAATTATAAAAGAAAGGTGAAAATGTACATGTATATGTAATACATGATTTGGATCTTGTGGAATATAAAGTAAGATGATAAAGTGTGAGCTATAATTGCGTAAGGCGATAAAAATGGAAATGAAAAATTATATGATTAGAAAAGTACGTAAATGACGAAAAGGGGTTAAGAATGATAAATTTAAATTTAGCTTGGATCCAATGATTAATGTAATGGTATCCTTCGGGATAGCCTAATGTGATGGTATCCTTCGGGATAGCCTAATAATGTTAATGATACCACAAGGGTATCGATAATGGGCAAATCACTAAGGGGAGAAAGCCAAGTTTCCTTCGAGAAAAAGTTAAGGAGATTGGATCCAAGACTATAAAAGATGATATTGAAAGTAAATGAGATATTAATATGAGATTAATGGAAAGTAATGAAAACTTAAGTATGTTCGAATGCTATGTTGGGACTGTATAAGTAGGATGATTCATGGTCTCCTTATTTAAATGGATTGGGACGCCTCTTCATTTAAATAAAGAAATTATGAATCAGTGAACCATAAGTTTATATTTCCTTATTTGCATTGATCAGGACGCTTTTCAATGTAAATAAAGAAGTATAGATAAGTTGGCTTATGTGTTCTCGACATAGCATGAGAGGAAATAAGGAAGTAGAAATGGAAGTTTAAGATTAGTTAGATGTTGTAGGAAATAAGATAGGTAAAATAAGAATTTAAGTGTGACTTTTACTAGAGACTTTAGGAGAAAGTAAATTTTAAACGATAGGAGTATAGGTCGAAGGATATAAGTTTAAATTTTGTTATACTATGCCTTATAGCATGGTGTAATGATTATGGTGGTCGCTAAGTAATATCAGCACCCTAATGTGAATGTGGAAGGTATAAGACAAAGTAATGAACTTTCTCAAGTGACTTATAGTCCTTGATGAAAATTAATTAAAAGGAAGTAACAAAAGCAAAGTGTTATAATGGAAACGATAAAATGAAATGTCAAGATGACTACGCTAAATAAGAAAATATTAACTAATGTTGACTTATGATAAGTCAAGATAATGCAATTTCTCATGTGACATGTAGTTTTTGATGAAATTTTAGAAAAGAAATGAATGGGAACGTAATGGTATAGAGAAAAAGTTACTAAAATGATAGAATAGGAATTGTGAATGTCACCTATATAACGTTTGTCAATAGAAAAAATGTAAATGAGATAGAAATAAGCGTGAAGTAGAATGGGTTAAGGATGATTAGAGGTATTAAGGAATGGCTAGAGTTGCAAACCATATGGGTTGACGCAACTAGTAGAGTATATGTTTGATTATGCTAAGATGAAATGTGGGGTCAATGTGACCAAGTTTGGGTTTAGAATAGACGAATAGATTTCGGGGACGAAATCTAAATAAGGTGGATAGATTTGTAACACCCCAAAACCAGTTTTTAAGTATTTATTTACGAGAATGCCATTAGAAAGTTTGGCTATGACTTTTATAAGTTTAAAGACGTTACGTGATTGGTTAGTCAAACCCGATAGTCAAACTATAAGTCAATGTATATGTAAAGTGGAAGTAGAAAATATAATGTGTCACATTTATGAAAGAAATGGACTTAAGGGACTAAAATTGACAAGTGGTAAATGAGTTAAATAACTTAGTGTGGCCAAATATGAAGAAGAGCGACTTGAAGGGCCAAATGTGTCAAAGCAGCAATCTTGTGCCAACTAACTAGATATTTCCCTGGAGGTTCTAAAAAGTTCTAGTATGTTAAGGTGTTATGTGTGTGTCGTGTATTTTAGAGAGGGAAAGAGGAAGACCAAATCTTGGATGCCCAATTATTAAGAGATTAAGGTCCCAATCAATGTATTCAGCCTTACTAATGATCCTACCTATGTAAGTAATCCTAACTTGAGTTAATTGATAAATTATGGACTAGGGTTCATATACCCAATTTGGGGGTTTTGGGTAACTATGTTTCTAAAGCAAGAATTAAGGTGTTTTGAATATGAATTAAGGTAAATTAATAAGTTAAGATATTTGGTGATTTTGGGATATGATCATATAATGACTAAAAGGAATTGATTATGATTAAGGATGAATAATGGGTTATGTAACCCTTGATGATGACATTATATTTATGTGAGAATAGGTAATTGTAATGATAAATAAGTAAGAATCAAGGATTGAAGATGAAGATGTTAATGCTTATCTTTATTAGCTTGGATTCAAGGTAAGTAAACCGGTTATAATGTGCTATTATATGGATTTTATCATATATGTGTTATGTGAATGATGTGTTTGAGGTTTATGAAATGTTGGTTAGAAAGCTTGGATTAAGAATAGATAGAGATTAGTTTGGCATAACTAATCAAGGTGGTGGTTAAGACTATATTGACCCTTTTAAGGTATGTATGAGTTGTATGATATGATGTAATGTGTTTAATGTATAATGAGTATGGTTTGATGAAAGTAGTCTTATAATTTAATGATGGATAAGATTAATGCTTATGTGACGATTGATGTATAATGACATGTTATTGCTGTTTACTTACTAAGCGAAAGCTTGCGTGTTTAAGTTGCAATGTTTTGTAGGTTCAATGTGAAGAAGGTAACATGTGTATTAAGGTATAGATATGGAAGCTCGGATGTTGGAAAGATTGAACTATTTGTATGCAATATGTAGTTGATACCGAGCTCGATCAACGTTGAACCTCTAAAATGTCATAACGGTTGTTAATAAATGTAGTTAAGTGTCAAGTGTTATGTAATGTTAATGTCTATATTGAGTAAGAGTCATTGGTTTTGATTGTGTATTTAAGTGTAAGCAAACGGGTCAAACGGAGTGTTTGGGTAAACCCATAAGATAAATGTTTTGGGTCATTTAGACCACAAATGTTTATGATAATGTTGTATTATGTATTTTTAAAGAATTCTGGAGATTTTTATGAAATATCAAGTTCGGGAAGTTAGTTTTTCGTATCAAATTGTCCAATATAAGTTTAGGTGAGTGTACAGGTGTAGGGAGCTGCCCGGCTGGCCATCTCAGCCGCCCGGCTGGCTGGGCCTGCAGCTTTGCCGATTTTGTTTTTGCCGTAAAAACCAAACCGTAAGGAGTTAGAACGAGTTCTTTATATCGTTGGAAAGCTTATGGAGTCTACTTTATGATAATGAAACTTCATGGGTCTATATGTAATGTATTTTAAAAAGTATATTAAGGAATGACACAAGGTCATTCCCGGTCAAGCGTTTCCGCAAAGTTTTTAATTTTTGGTCAAATTTGAGTCTGAAAAGGGGCGTTTCAGAACCGTGTTACAGTACCAGTTTTTGCCTGTAAATACCAAGCAATTTCTAATGTTTTACTTACTACTTCTCTAACTTATCTCTCATATAATCTGTTTTCTCTCTTATTTTTAGATCTAGATTGTTTCATACATCATTTGTAGATAATTCTCTTTGTAGAAGAAATTGTGAAAATAGCATACAAGTCGATCAAGTTCAAGTAATCTTGTTTCACAACTTCATCATCCCAGTAAGATCACTTTGCTATATCTTGTACATCATTTAGTAGTTTTAGTATCATTCATCATTATTGTAAAAGAAGCGTGAATGCATTGGGTTGATTCTACCTTTGTTAGAATCTGGTATTTAGCTATGTACCATTAAAAAGGTGTAAGAAACATTGTGAGGCTTCTCTGCTGGATAAAGGAGATTGGTGACTAGTGTTTACGAACTCTTGAGTAGGTAACTCAGGGAGTGGAGTTGGGCAAGGAAGGTGTCTTTGTAGTCGAACCACTATAAGCACCTGCGTCTCGGTTCTATCTTTCTTATTCTTTAATTAGCTTACTTGCAATTTATACTTACCTCATATATCTTACATACAATCAATATCATCAACTTCACATAAACTCAAACAAACTTTTTGAAAAGCTAAATTCAAACGGTAAAACTATTCAACCCACCTTCTAGTCTTCCACACCTAAAAATATATCAGGATCCATCTTATTTTTTCTCCCTCCCATATCTCCTCTCTTATTCTTCTCCCTCCCTTTTCTCCTCCCTCAATCTCTCGTCCCTCAAAACCATGACTTTTTGACGACCAAAATCATGGTTGTCGGGTTGAAACCGATGTCATCATGAGTCAATAGCAGAACTATGTTACCCGGAGGAACATTTTTTCCAACATTGTTGTCAATGAAGGATCTGTCCAGCCACCACGATCCATGTCAAGATCGTGGGTATAACATTGTATCTCAATCTTCGATATAAGGGTAACTGCCAGAAAAGGGTGTTGGGACACCAACAATCATTTTTTGTTGTTACTCGGCTATAACCTTCAAAACCTTCTTTGATTTTTGTTACTAGGATTTAAGATCTTTAAAAGGTTTTAGGTAGGTACTGTTCTTTTACTTTTACTTTTGATTCTGTTGTGGGTAAAATTTGTTGTATCAGATGATAAAGTGGACCAAGATCTTGTTGTGGGTAACAAAAGATTTCGGATTGTTATGGTTCTTATGTCTATGTAATCGATGCGACAAAGAAATCAGTGAGTGATGTGTCATTGTGTGTAGGTATATTTATGTATCAAGTTTTACTATTTATATTTAGCCGACTTTACCTAAAACAACACTAACGGGCAGTGTACCTGATCAGTTGTAGCTTCGTTGGTAAGTAGGGTGTTGATCACTAAGAGCGGGAGTGTGAAACCTAAATCTATCAGTATTTTAATTATCCAAGCTAATTCTAATTTATTCTATTCTAAACCTAAACTAATGGTAAAAGGGGGGGATTTTCAGCATGAGAGACTGGTACGAGTTTTGGTTTATTTAAGCCAGGGAAATAAAGGGTGACACATACAAGTTAACAATTAGATGATAAAGGAGCGGTCAAGCCTAATGAAAGGAAAACATACTAACCATATTTAATCCAATTGAGGGGCAGGTTCAGTTTATTAGTGCAATGATTGTCTTATCCGTTGTTGATATATCATTCTTAGATTTCAGAGGGACTTTTTCCTAAAACCTAGATATGACTATTCTGTCATAATTAACCACATCCACATAAAGCTTTCATGGTCGATTATAATCTATCTTAGGAGTTCAATAAGGTGATCTTATTGACTCCTAGCTTATGGAGGCTTTACTAACTTATTGCTTAACGGCTCTTTATATACTAGTAGTCCACTTGTCCAAATCTTTACTCAAGGAATTCGAACGTCATTTTTTAATCCTAGGTCACCTGCTAGTCTAACTTGTTTACTAAACCAAGAGCAAACACATCACGTTATTTGTGATCCTATTCTTCTAGATATATAAATTGCAGATATGGAGAGCTATCTCGGCATCTAGCTAACTCTCTATTTGTATTCCTAGATCCAGTTGAATGATATGTCGCATACTTAAGCACATAAACGAGTATAAATTGGTAAACATAATTCAACACTCAATGAATAAGAGACAATCGATAAAAACATAAACCAAACATTAAATTGTCATAAACATGGCTAATACCAAAAGGTATTAGCCGATAATCATTGTAACCAATACAAATGTCATAGACAAAATATTAAGGTAAACTAACCAAGTCAATGAATGATACCAAGAACCGAACGCGTATTTAGAGTATAAGAGTTTACAAGAGTTGTCATGTGAATTGATGGGCGTTGCAAGACCTTTATTGCTCCTATTTTCTTCTAAAAGTCAAACTTGGTGGTTACTGAGTTAATCAGCCTTCAATGGCCTCCATTGCTTAATGAAATTCGTGTTTTAGGGTTTGCTTATATAGTTGCTGGAATCAAGTTGATATGCCGTACCGGTTAAGGTCGATACGGCGTATTGGGAGTTTCTTGGAGTAGGGACCGCATTTGTAATCTTCAAGAAGCTTCTTCGAGTATATCCGTAGATACGGCGTATAAGGTCTTCTGGATACGGCGTATGAGTAATCATGTTTTCTTGGTTTCTTGTGAAGTTCAGGCGCAGATACGCCGTATCTTCTTGATGGATACGACGTATTGAATGTCAGAACAATAGACTTCTTGATTTCTTCGTTTAAGCTCCAAAATGCGCGCCTTTTAGCTAATCTTCACCAATTGCTCCATATTTACTGCAAATAACTAATATAACAGATTAAGTACCAATTCATGCATAAATAATGTAAAATGGGTAATAATCATGAAATAAATGATGCTATAAAATAGACGTTATTTGATGTCATCAGTGAGCATAATTACCCATCTCTTTTAGTTACAAAAAGAGGTAAAGGGAGAACATGTTGTTATATTTTAAAGAAAAATGAGGTCATAACACAGAAATCAAAACTACTTATAGTGATTTGGAGGATCAAGATGTGTTAAAGAAAGAGATTGGTGGTATTATAGAAGATGTTTTGCACGAATGACAACTAATTTGACTACAAAATAAATCAAAACTAATTTGACTAGCGGGGTTTATATGTTTGTTAATGATGAATGAAGTGAAATTGAGTATAAAGAGAGAAGATGGTTGGAATCTAGTGGTGGCCGGCATTTGGTGGTTGTTGGAATATGGTGGTGGCCGGCACTTGGTGGTTGTCGGAATCTAGTGGTGGCCGGATTTTGCTGCAAGATTTTTATGTTTTAGATATTAGTGTATTTGATGTGTAGTGATTTTGCGAAAAATATGTGAATGATAGAGTAAAAAGATGATTTTTGTGATTTGTGACTTTGATTTTGTGAATAATATGTAATTGGTAGAGGTGAAGATTAAAAAAGAGATTAAGATGTTTGATTTTTTATTTTTGAAGGTGAGGTGTTTGTTTTTTATTTGTAATATTTTATTAGAAAAAGCCGGTGTGAGTCGCAAAAAACCAAAATACTCTTTCAATCCTTAGACTAAAGAGAAAAGTTAACACCCATCTAAAATAGGGACCGTGCGGGTTACAACTTTCAAAATTTGAGATGATTAGTGTACTTAAAATCGAATAGGGACTGAGAATGTTAATTGGTGTAAACCATAAGAACGAACATGTAATTTTTTCATTCTTCTATTATCTCTACTACTTTATAAAGCATTTAGCCCATCCTAATTTTAGAAGTCTTAAAATTTTAAGAACAAAGCATTTCTTGTTATAGAAAGATTTGTAACAACACATAATATTAATTAGGGTGAACATGGTTCGGTTTGGTTCGGTTTTTGCATAAAACCAAAACCGAATCGAAAAATTTCGGTTTTTTTAGAAACCATTCGGTTTTGGTTTTGTGTCGGTTTGGTTTTTCGATTGTCGGCTATTTTGTTTTTTTGGTTTCTATACGATTTATCAAGTTTTGCTTTTACAAAGTCGATTTTGAATATACCATAAACCAACACCTTCAAAGCTTTAAAGAAACAATCCAAACAAGAAAAACAAAAAAAACACAACAATGACAATGACAATAGGAAATAAATGACCATATAAAATCCTAAAAAGATTGTTTATGCGTTATAAAGCAACACAATAACAACGATAAAAATTTAATAAACACAAAAAACTCCTAAAAGAGAACTTATTATGTGTCCTAAATGGCATGTTCAAGAAGCATATAAAACAAAGAGTAGTTACTTGACATGATATAGTTAATCTAGCGGAGCATATTCATCGTGTCTAAGCTTCGATCAGAATTTATTTTTATTCCCAATGTTTATAAAAGATTGGTTCGGTTTATATTGGTTTTTTAATGCTAAAACCAAAAACTTTGGTTTTTTTTAAAATCCGAAAATCAAACCATTGGTTTTTCAATCGGTTTTGGTTTTTTAGGTTTTGGTTCTTCGGTTTTTTTCAGTTTAGGTTTCGATTTTCGGTTTCCTATATATCCCTAATATTAATGCAGCCTATAAAACCATATTAATTATAATTTGTAACATCCCAAAAGGTATAACAACTCATTTAAATCATATGAATTGTAACAGCCCATTTCAATATAAAAACTCTCCGCACCCAATCTGATAAGCATAAACTTTCTCTCATTCACCCTAAAAACACAAACTCACACCTTTTGATGTGAGTTTCTTTAAGGTTTTTAATGTTTAGATCAATATGCTCTTGGTGTTCTTAGTTTTTTTGTTTGCTTTCCTTTTAACGTGTGATCTTTTTGTGGTTTTGTAGTTGTTTGAAAGTGAAAATGGAAATGCCAAGATAGAGATTTCGAATGGTAATAATATTATCTCTACTTTACTTTTTTTGTTCTTGTTGCTTCTCTATAATAATGTCCCTACTACTCCTAGCTACTAAAGTGTTGATCTGATACTTGATGGGTTATGTAAACAAACAAAACAGATCTACTAAGTGGATTATGTAAAGGACGATGTTGGTTTATATTGCTCGTAGATTGATGAGTTTACTGATGAAAAGAAGGGTGATGTCGAAAAAGGTAGTCAATATCTTAACTTTTAAGTATAGATTC
Organism: Tanacetum coccineum; assembly: GCA_026074375.1. Classification (NCBI taxonomy): domain Eukaryota; kingdom Viridiplantae; phylum Streptophyta; class Magnoliopsida; order Asterales; family Asteraceae; genus Tanacetum; species Tanacetum coccineum. Next base: position 26,146 of record BQNB010036099.1, on the reverse strand, counting down.
CATTCTTTTTGAGTTTTGCTTTTCATATTTTTTAGTTTGATGGGTTTATTTTCGTTGTCGCCTTACATAGAATCCGGTCATCTCCTCTGACCTCATGTTCCATTTTGATTAGTATATGTGATAATTTTGTTTGAATTTAGAGTTTAAAAGCTGAGTTTTCTTATGATGTCTTTGTAGTTTTTAGTATCTTAAAAATAGATACGGGAGAAAAAATATGATAAAATTAAAAAAACTTAAAATGAAGATCTTGTTTGTCTTTACGGGGTGAAGGTTTTTTTGTGGTACGTAGGGTTTGTAGTTTTGTATTGATCAGGAATTTAGAGTTCCTTTTCTTATCGTGGGGGGGGACAGAGGGTATTTTTCTAGGACGTACGGGAACGAATTATATAAACGTGAGAGTATGTAGGGGATTCTCAAGGGCAGATTTTCAAGGATGTGCAAGACAGACATATACTAGACTGATGTTTAACGCGGTTTGTTTGGTGGGGAGTCGGGTCAGGGCTAGTTTACTATATCAACTATTACTCTCTATCTACTTCCTCTCTATAACATGTTCCTTTTCTAATACTTTTCTACAATACAATTTATAAAGAATTCTTTCTCTTGAGAAGGTTGCGTTATTTCTCTCTTGGTCTTCTTCTCATACAGAATATAGTCATAAAGATTTTTAAAGGGACCAAATCCATTTCGTTGTTAATTGGCTTCAGCATTAGGGTGGAACGTTATGCCACAAGACGTTTATGCTAGTTGAATCAAATAACTTAATCGAATAATGTAACCTTAAAAGTTGTAACCGTCGTATTAATGATAAAATAAGTGATTTAATAGGAAATAAGTAACCATCATATCAATACTTGTAACATATAAAACTTAAAAAAAGTTATTAGTATACATTAAAATGTCAGTTATAAAATCTTAATATAAAAAAAAAACTCATTGTTTATGAAAAAAATCAAAAAGTTACAACACAAACTAATCATACTTCACACACAATAAATTCAGTCATCCAAGGTTCTTCTGGTCCTTGAACATCGCCTAGCCCCTCGCCGAAAGATTTAATTATACGGGAACTCGTCGCCGCAACGCGCTTCCAATCTTTTGTTTGGATCTTATGTTTATTTGGATATGAAATACTTTGCATTGTTATTACTTAAAATTATTTTAATTTAAATTATCTTTTTTTTGTAACCATGGTTTCCGACACATTGGCCGAATAATCCACGGGGTTTAAACCCACCGCCACACAGACTCAAACCAGGTAAAACCCTCCTTTTTCAGAAGGTTGACGTTATTCATTTGTACAGTTGTTATTAGAAAAACGTTTAACTGAATAACATTTGCTCGCAACAAATATAGTCACAGAGTACCTGTCACCGCATTGTGCGGATACCCGCCTAGTAGTATAAAAGATGAATTAAAAAAAAGAGAAATTTGACGTTGCGGATAAAAAAGTTAAAGGAAATGGGACTGAATGTAGTGGTGACCGCAGAGGACACCGCCACGTCAGCGCCAACTCAGCTTTCTCTCTCTTAGACAACACAATGAACAAACACATGTAGTGGTGACCGCAGATGACACCGAACAAATTTTTTAAAAAAAACATTACATTAATAATTAAACATTTTACAAATTAAAATACGGAAATAAAAATACACGGAAGAAAAGACGAAAAAAAATTACGGAAATAAAAAACATGAACTTGGACGGAATTTAAAAATACACACGGATAACGTTTTTAAAACATATAATTTCGAATAATATCCTTCATAATAGTAAGGTTGTTTGATATTCAAATTTGAAAATTAAATTACCAATTGAAAATTACATTATGGAATGAAAATTACCTATACTAAATTGAAAAATACATTACCGAATTGATAACAATCATATAAAACTAATGAAACGGCATCTTACGAAAAACCTCAAACCACATTTCTGTTTGTAATGATAAGGTAATGCTTTGATGGTTAGGAGTAAAAACTGAGACATTGACAAGTATCATATCAGCTCCTACTGTAATATCCTTTTCATAACTACCCACATCAAGGACTTTGTAGTGTATTGTTTTAGGTACTATACCCGATAGAACAAGACTTCACTATTGCAACAACTTGTTCAAGTTTTCCCCTTTTAAGAAAGTTATCGGTGTCTCCCAAACATCCAGTTACAGTGCCACCATTTTGTCATAGGTCTAGCGATTTTTGAAAATCCTTCGATGAATCGTCGGTAGTAACCAGCTAAACCTAAGAATTGACGAATCTCGATGGGTGTCTTGGGTGACGCCCAATCTTTGATTGCCTCAATCTTTGCGAGATGCTCCTTTCTGCTTTTGGAGTAAATCAAAATATCATCGATGAATACAATCACGAATCTATCCAGATAGGGTTTGCGCACCCTGTTCATCAAGTCCATAAAGACAGCCGGTGCGTTAGTCAAACCAAACAGCATTACTTGGAACTCGTAGTGACCAAAGCGGGTCCTAAATGCTGTCTTTGAAATGTCTTCCTCACGAACTCTGAGTTGATGATAACCAGATCTCAGGTCGATCTTAGAGTAGACTCTTGACCCTTGCAATTGATCAAACAAATCGTCGATCCTTGGAAGTGGGTATCGGTTCTTCACAGTAAGCTTATTCAGTTCACGATAGTCGATACACATCCGAAAAGAACCATCTTTCTTCTTGACAAACAAAACTGGCCCTACCCAAGGTGAGGAACTCGGCCTTATAAATCCTCTATCAGAAAGTTCTTGCAACTGAGTAGACAACTCTTGTATTTCGGCTGGTGCTAATCGATACGGTGCTCGTGCTACAGGTGCAGCACCAGGGACTAAGTTTTTAGAAGATGTTTAAAACTGTTCTAGTTTAACTTTCAAATCTTCTTTTTCTTTTAAAGTTTGTTCTAACTGATTTGTAAGTCTAGTGACAGCATTACCTTTATCTTTTACTTCAAACTCTAATACTGCAATCTTTTCCTCATAGACAACTTCATTTTTCTTATGAACAATTAATTGTGCTTCTACAGATTCTAGGCCCAACTGATAAGCTACAATTTCTAAATTAGCCTTACTAAGAGTTTGTCTCTGTTCATCAAACTGTTTTTGAAGTTTTTCATATGTTTTAACACAGTTTTTAGAACAAGATTGTACCTCTGTGTCAGACCCTAAAGTGTAGGCCATAAGAGCAAATTCAGTTGGTTCATCTTGAGCTATATAACTCCAATCATATCCCAATCCATCTTGCACAATCAAAGCATTGTCCTGAACAACAAATGCATCAGAGGTCTCTACTGATACAGTCCTTCTGGTGTTGTCCCTGCTCCTATACCCTGCATCTCCATTCCTATTCCCTTGATTTCTTAGTGCTCGACATTTCCTGGCAAAATGGCCCCTTCTATGACAGTTAAAACATTCAACCTTGGTTTTGTCAAAACCTACAGGTTCTTTGCCATTAAAGATTAACTTTCTTTCAGTCTTCTTATAGAATCTCTTTACCCTCATAGAAAGCATGACCACCTGCCATTTAAGGTTCATTTCTTCCGAAACAAACAACCCTTTAACGGGTATATGCGATTTTATACTAGTAACAACAGGACACAATTAATTGTTTGGTAAACAAGAATAAAAGAAAATTAATTTGATTATCATATTGATAAACATAATCTCTCTTATTTTAATGAAAAAAACTTTAATATTTTCCAAGACTTAGTGGGACCCAATAATATTACTTTTGGTAGATTTAGTAGTGCCATTTTCTAAGACAGGAAAATAAGAAATAGTAATTGTGAAAAACTCATTCTATTCGTCAAGTTGTTTTATTCAAAATCCCCAAATTCACTCCCTTGTCCCAAACACCCCCATAAAAACCATGTCCTGTTTTCAAAAACAAAAACACTGTCAGAAGAAAAACACAACAGGAGGTAACTATCCAGTTTTTATAATTTGATATCATACAGTTTTTGATTTTAATCATCATGTCGTCGTGTTGCACAAACTGCAAGTCAAAAACCCTAACATTCGACTACGAAACCGAAAACATAATATGCACAAAATGCGCCCTAGTACAACCTTATAACAACTACCAACACCAAACATTCGACATTAACGGTTTAATAGGTACTAATGTTAAACTAGGTTCATCAGGTCCTAATCATAACTACACTTACCGCGAAACCAAACTCTATTTAGCTCACAAAATAATCGCCGATATTTTATTAAAACTTGACTTAACTACTAGAGAAACAGAGGTTAATAATATGATTAGGTTGATAACAGATGACGACTATGGGATGGGGAACTGGTTCCATGTTTTAGTTGCTGCTTGTGTTTATGTTGTTATGCGTAAGGAGCGTAAGTGGTTGCCGTTGGCTAGTCTTTGTGATATTGCTGGCTGTGATATTTATGAGTTGGGACGGATGGTTAGTCGCGTGGTTCAACATCTTGAAATAAATCTACCGGATTTGGATATTGTTGGGTTGTTTGGACGTGTCGTGACCGAAATGTTTAACAAGTTTTGTATTGGGAAGGAGAAGTTGGCGAGGGTGATGAAACAAGGGGTGTTTTTGTTGCAGTGTATGATTAAGTGGTATGTGTTGACGGGTAGGAGGCCGGTGCCGGCTGTTGTGGCGGTTATTGTGTTTGTTTGTCAGTTGAATGGGGTTGAGATGAGTTTTGAGGATTTGGCGAGTGAGATGAATGTGGTTGTTGGGACGTGTAAGAAGAGGTATAAAGAGTTGTTGAATAAGTTGGTTGATGTTGCTAGGGTTTGCTTACCGTGGGGGAATGATGTTAGTATTAAGAATATTATGAAGAATGCGCCGATGGTTATTCAGTATATGGAGGTGAAGTCGACGTGTAAGCGTGGGAATGAGGTTATGAGTTTGGAGGAGGAGGGTCCGTGTTTGGATCGTTTGGTTAATGATTGCTTGAATAGTTACTGCATTGAAGATTGTGAGAATGATAGGCTAGAGCGTTCGAGTGATTGGGAAATTAAGGATTTGAAGAAGATTAAGGTTTCACCCAAATGCTTGTCCAAGATATACTTGAAATTCGTACAAGAGTATTCTAACATCAAGACGTTGATTAAGAGAGTAGAAAATAACAAGATGGAAAGGAGTGGAAAATCAAAGTTATTTGTGGACACAACTGATTATTGGAAGGGGAACTCAGAATTAAGCAAGAAGCTTTTTCTCGATAAGATATTGGAAACAGATGTGGGATTTAATGCTATGCCACCTTCTTTTGTCAATGGATGCTTGAAAACGGAGAGGATAAAAGGGAAAATACAGGCTGCTAAGATGCGTATTGAGAAGATAAGGCGGCCACCGGTGGTGGAAAATGGTGGTAGTGAAGGTGGTGGCGTTTGTGTAAGTAATACTGTGAATAGTAAAAAGAGAAAAGCAAAGGGAAATTTTTTTGATACTGATTGGGAGGATTTTGTTATTGAAACGCTGTTACTTCATCAGGTGAAGGAGGAGGAAATAGAGAAAGGGTACTATAATACCTTGTTGGATCTTCACGTCTTCAATTCTGGTATCTGATAGTATTATGCATTATCTAAATACCTTTTTTGGTTGTTGATATCGCATCTTTTTTGCAAATGGTAGATTATATGTTTAGAACATGGAGCAAGATATACAGCTTTATGTAGTATCTATGAATCTTCATTTTAATGTTGATAGTCGGTGTTGTCTCAAGTCTTGAATGCATTTTTTTATTTTCTTTTTAGGTGTCCTTGAATTCATTTGGTAGTCATATCAGGCTTATAGTCAGATACTCTGTGAACGAGATTTATTATAGCTAAAAAGAAAAAAAAGTAGAGAATAAATAAGGTTTTTTTAGGACCCAAGGCCTTTGGTCTAGTGGTATGTGGGTTGCGTACTGTTGATAATTTAGATTCAGTTACACCCATTATTAAGTTACTCAAATATAGCCATGGAATTAGCGACAGTGATAATGATTTCGCAACACTTGTTAGAATGTCTGATGATTTAAGTGAGTTAGTAATCTCATCCCTCATCAGAGGGAGGGTTCAACCGTTTCGGCTTATATGTGGGCTTATGAGCTTATTTTATTTAGGTTTATATTTCATAAGCCCCAATTTTCTGGATTATATTGAAACTTATGGGCTTATATAAGTTTATCATATCGTAATAAACTTATATAAGCCCACAAGTCTCAAAATATGCCGGAAAAACGAGGATTAGGTTATATAAGCCGAAATCAGATAAGCTCATAAACCCACAGATAAGCCGAAACAAACAACCCTTTAACGGGTATATGCGATTTTATACTAGTAACTTGTAACGCTCTTTAACGGCCAACTTTAACTGCTGTTTAATGATAACCACTATTGTTATAGTGGAGGAACATTATGAGACAGCCAATGATTGACTCGACTACTCTCTATATAAGAGAAACATCATGTATGAGAGGGTTCTTGTATTTGTACCTAAATCAACAACATAACTCTCAACATTTTACTTTGGAAAGTCATTACACGATTCATTCAGAGATATCCGGTTTGATTATCCCCTACTAGCGTATATAGGTCTCACTTGTTGGGTGAATTCTTTCTTTTAACTAATACTGTTATGTAATGTAATATTTTGTTAGGCCTGCACTAATTATGGATTTTTTTACCTCATAAATCATGGTTTTGATGAACAAGTGTTACAAAATGTGTTTGAGCAAAGCAAATTGTTTTTTTCACTTCCACTTGAACACAAGTTGAAATGCAGTCGCAACGGCAGTGACTTTCCATATCGGTCCTTTACAAAATCAACTTAACCAATGGCCTTCCCAAGGTACTTCTTCTACTTTATCTGCAACTTTTTATATAAGAAAATTGCTACTGCTAGTATCTTTGAATGCTGCAGATTTATTACCTTCCTGGAGATCTCTCATGGAGAATTACTACACCTCACTTTTGTAAGTTTCTCTTATATCATTCATTCTCCTCCTATTTTACCCTTACTAATTCTCACAATTAAAACAGGTCTACCGGGAAGAAATTGAGCTCTTTGATTGCACTGGCTTTAAATCTAGATACTTCTTTCACAGCGTCGGTGCTTTGGATAAACCATAAGCTTTTCTACGACTTTTGCGACATGACAATGATGATGATGGACTTTATATTAACTGAATGGCGGCAGGGGAAATGGGGGAGGATGGGGACATTGTATATGGTGCTTCTGCACATTCTCATTATGGAATGATCACTCTTCTCGCAGCAGATGGTGTTCCTGGCCTCCATGCAATAATAATGACACTACTTATTTTAAAAGGTTTTCGTATGTGTGATGATAATGTTGGTGTATCAACAACAGGTCTGCATGGAAAAACATAAGCACCCACGGACTTGGGAGAATGTCAATCATGTCAAAGGGTGAGTTTCTCAATGAACATACAACTGTAAATAAACTTGGTTTGTCCCAAGAGATATTTGACAAATGTCTCTATAAAACTGTGTCTGGTCTGATTTTGCATGCCCTAGGTATTATCCTTTTGGATAATAGTGAACTGTACTAGTCTTGTAGTTGAATCAATATTATGTCTAAACTATATTTTGTGGTGCAGGACCTTTATTGTTAATCTTGGTGATATGATGGAGAGATGGACTAATTGTCTATTCCGGTAAAATCCTAACACTCTCTTTCTCTATCTTCATCTTCCTTGAGTTTGAAGTCTCTTCATTTCAACATCACGCATGTTTCTTTTCTTCAATTCTGTTGCAGGTCAACACTACACCGTCTTATGCCAACCGGGAAAGAGCGCTATTCTGTAATACTTCCTAACCAATGAATTAGATTTTTACGTTTGCTTATGCGCTTCATTCACTATTATGATCTTTCTGGCGGTCACCAGTCCTTAAAAAATACAATAAAAATTGCAGTTTAGGTTGTATTTGTTCTGGTCATATCACTTTGTTATCATTTGGTCCGTGTTTGCGTGAAATATGAAAAACTGAAGACGTGACTCGTTTTTTAAAAAGAAAGTGAATAGTGGATCCACAAAAGCAGAGAAACTAAAAACAGGACGGAGATTTTCTTCATTTTTGTAATCGTAAACAAGCTTAATAATATGATATACTGATGGCTTTCTTTTTGGATCCTAACCCAGACTGTATGGTATAGTGCTTGAAAAGCTGCTGCAGTGAGTCGTCTCCTTCAAGGTATGTATCTACGTTATCATTATATTGGGGGTGTCTGCTAATAAATCCATCATCATTGTTATGTGTCTTTAAACATGATGATCTGATTTGGTCGCCTTGTAGGTTTCCTCCAATCCGCAGTGGCGACTACCTGAGGGACCGTATCAATGCTGTGTTTTCCTCATAGGTTTTTGCGTAAAGAATGTATCCACTGTTGAGTAAAGTAAATGCCTTATGTTATGTTCTCAACTCATATAGAACTATGTGCTGAGCATACAATTAGATATTGCGTATATTAATGTGTTCTTTGTGGTTTGAATTCCAAATTATTAACACAAGTAATGCACTATCGTAATAGTTACTTTTGGCGATATATAACAATACTAAAGTAAGCTCATTACACGTTATTATTCAGAGCAACGTATAAAAAGTTTGTGTACAATAATGAGATATGAAATTCAAGCAAGGAGTATTAAGGTGTTGCCCCTTTAAAGTTGGTCAGTGACTTGATGGATTCATGTACCTCTATTTCCTCCAGATAAGTTGTATCCTTCAAAAACTCATTATGATCGTGGTAAACAACTTTTCAAAGGGTAGACATCACGTGGGCATGTATTTGGTTGAATTTATTAAATATAGCACGGCATCCGCGCGTTGTACTGACGGTTATCCTTTAAATAAGATTTCTGAAGACTAATATTGTATAATTATATGTTTTTCGTGACAAATGTTTCGACCATTATTTCTTACGATAATAAATGTAACAAGAGTCGTTTGTTAAAAAGGAAAAAAAACATGACTAAGAGAAAGACGACAAGAACAAAGAAAAAGTGAAAAATATAAAACATATGACCATGATGCTTAATATATTAAAGTAGTTAAAACGTCATTAAGTAAAAACATATTGTTAGTTTGTATCATGCCAAATAAATGATTGACAAATGATAATATGTTAGCGAAAACCCACACACAAATATTGATGCTATTGTAATTTAGGTAACCGCAACCGCTAGGCGCGGGTACTTGGCTAGTAGTTTAGAACGGATGAAGGTGTATCTTAAAACTAAATTTTTGATAACAACAGAAAAGCAAAACCAGAAAACATATGTGGTGTTTAGTTGTACAAAATTTTTCATGTTTTTCTGTTTTTAAATTCCTAGAGAAGAGAATAGTTTTTCTTCTCTAGAGAGAGAATTTTAAAAATCTGTTTAGATGAGAGTTATATTTTTCCTTTTAGAAATGAAGAATAGTAAAATGTGATTTTATGTTTTTCTCTTTAAATTAGGAAAATGAGAATTTCCTTTTTTTTTGAAAAATATTGAAAAAATGTGCGACTAAACAAGTTTTCAGTTTTTCCATTCTCAAATGAACATTTTCCTGAAAAAATGAGATATTTTTCCCCAACTAAACACCACCGTAGTGTCTCGAGGAAGCTATTTATCCAAAAATATTTGTCGCCGCCATCATGCACTAGTACCACGCAATACATTGACGCCACTATTTAACCATGCCCAGTTCCTAAAAAAGGATTCCCGAGCACTACAAATACAATCTTCGGAAAGAAAATCATTCGCCACCGTAATTTTGTAGAAACTAGACACCGCTGCCGCTAGGCGCGGGTACTCGGCTAGTTGTTTAGAACGGATGAAGGTGCATCTTAAATCTAAATTTTTGGTAGAATCGATAATAAGTGGGATCGATGTTTTTCTTAACCACTATTAACATTCTGATAATTAGCAGCTGAGCATGTTAGACAAATTTTATACGCACTTCACTCATTTTAACATGGTATCTCATCAGTTTCTTAACGAAGAGCCAACGGAAAAAAAATGCCACATATAAGTTACCAAATGGCTTAAGGACCAAGGTTAATCTCAAAGATCTTAAAGTGAAAACTGAATCAAGTGGCTCTCTGACATAAATGACCTTCAACGTACTTGTCGTTACACTCGTAACAAAAATTAAATCCGCACCTGCCACCAAAAATCATAAACCTGCTGTCAATAAGTGGTTTCCTTAATCTTTTAATTCAAAACGAAAAATCCAAAGGGGCTATGAACCTAACCTGCAAGAGATGTGTTCACAACCAGTGTTTTTCTCGACATAAAAGTGGCAGTTTGGACACCTCTTCCATTTCTCGTTTTTGGCAAGATTCATTAGCATAATGTCACATGGATCTCTTTCATCCTTTCCTAAACTCTGATACTTGCTGCAACTCATGCCTGAATGCCACGTTACCTTACATTGGGCACAAAACAATCTGTTACAATGTGGGCATTCTGATGATGTCACGGTTTCTCCAACATCATCAACCAACAGTGCAGAACAATCTTTAAACGGACAGTAAAATTTCTCAGCTCCTATGATGAGAGACTCACACAAAGCTTTTTCCCATCGATGTAGTACTTCTCTTGGAACAATGGACCGGCACACTTCAGGTCCTATTACCCCTTTGCAGTTTGGGTCAGGACACCTCACTTTGCTTATGTTTTCTGTGACCTTTGCTGATACGTGTCCTCTGATGCATTCAAGGCAGAACATATGCCTGCAAACTTTGGTGTTTCGAAACATTTCAGATTCAGTCTTTGGGTCCATGCAAATGTCACAGAATCTGTCAGGTACTTGGTTGGACTCAAATGTCACAATTGGTGTCTTCACGCTCGATAAAGTAGAAGCACGTGAAGCTGAGGAGAATACGAGTGCCTCCTGAAGTTGGAGTTGTTCAGCTGAGGAGAATACGAGTGCCTCCTGAAGTTGGAGTTGTTCAGCATAACTTCCATCGGATATGAAAAGATTTGGTTCTTGATCAATGAGAGGTGGGAAGTAGGAATCATCATCATCAATGGAGTAAGGATCAAAGACTGAGCTGCCAGCCATGAATGATGTGCTTCTGCCAACCAAACTAAGGACCTAGCACTGAAACTGAAATAGAAACACACGAGATACACATAAAACAAAGAAGTAGGTAAGGACATCGAGCAAAGGACTTCAACACAAAATACAACAGACCACTACACAGACTCGACAACCTAAATTCTAACCTCCACAATCATCAAGCTAAAGCAGTCACAGATCGACCATATATAGTAGGCCTTTCGACCCACTGCTCCTACAAGATGTTTCTTGATCCACCGTGCAATGTACGTACAGATGTATTTTTTTTAAAGTGTTTCAAGCATTCATTTGAAACTTGTCAAGTTTACATAGGATCGCTAAGCAGTAACATATATGCGTGTAAGATAATAGCTAGGATCGCTTGTTGACCCGATACACACATAATGGACTCAAAACTAAAAACCAGTGTTGCAAAACAAGGTCTACAAGGCCGATTAATCGCCGCCTAGGCCCTACAAGGCCACCGACCTTGCCGATTTATGTAACAGGGTCAACCGTGGTCAACGGCGATCAATAGTGGTCATCGGTGGTCAAACTTTGCCGGAAACCTTCTAATCTTGCCGAAAGTACCTAAAACTTGTTTTGATCACTTATAGTCCTGTTTAAATCTATTAGAAGTTGTTTTTTTGAAACAATCTTGCCAATAATATCTAAAACTCGCCGAAAATACACAAAACTTGCCGAAAATACCCCCATTTTGTCAGAAATGCCAATCCGAGGACCGCCCGCTAACGATTCACGATTTTTGCAACCTTGCTAAAAACCCAAATGAAAGTAAATCAACCAAACTATAAATAAGATGTGACCATATGAATCTCACCCTAAGATCGATAAAGTCATATACAATCAAACAATGAATGCTTAATAATCAAGTGATAATGTGAAAGAAGAAATTATACATAAGAATTCTAATTAAGTAGTCGTAACCTTGATTTCTAATATTGACCTCAGCTCCGAAGCTAAATTAATCAAATTCCAATGCCTGTTTCAACATGACGTCAAATATCTTTTGATTCAGTAAGTATATTTGTCACACGTTGTCCATAAATATATATAAAGCAATATATGGTTCGGTTTAGGTCGGTTGGTTAAAATTGAAAGCGAGTCAAGATATTCGGTTTTTATAAAACCAAAAACTAATCGATCGATTTTTGATGGTTTGGTTTTTTTATTTATTATCGGTTTCGGTCGGTTTTTAGTTTTTTCGGTTTTTAACCGTTTATATTCGGAGGTGGCCAATTTATACCCACAAATTTTCACACAACTCTCTACCAAAAATCACATATTCTCTATACCAAATAAATACAATCTTTTAAACCATGAATCTGAATAATGATTTTTCTTTCGATTCATCCGGTGCAGATGATCAAGATGTCATTTTCATGTTGACGAAAGCTTATGAGTATCACCAATCGTTGTACCAACAAGGTCAAAGTTCACTAACGCGTAATCTGTTTTACCGAGAGCGCGATGTTGCTAAAGCGCGTTTATTGGCCGACTATTTTGGTGATAATCCAAAATATCCGGGGTACTATTTTAGAAAAAGATATCGTAAGCAGGAAACTATTTTTAGAAATAGTCTAAGGTATTGAAACTTATACTTACAATCCTCTTCCTAGGTATTTTAAATTCTTTAAAGTCTGACCCGATTGTACGGGTCAAATGGGCGTTAGTGTTATTATGAAATGCATGTCGCCCATACGCCATTTGGCATACGGCTCAACAACTGATTCATTTGATGAATATTTACTAATGGGTAAACATTCTGCACGTGATTGTCTTAACTTTTTTACCATGTGTGTTATTAATTTGATCATACCTGAGTTTTTAAGGAAACCTGACTTCAACGACATTCAAAATTTATATAGAACACATAAAAGGGTTCGTGGGTTTCTGGGAAAGCTTGGAAGCATTGATTGTATGCATTGGGAATGAACTAATTGTCCGAAATCATGAAACGGGCAATTTGAAAGAGGTGATAAAATATATCCAACTATAATTCTTAAAGTTGTTGCTTGATACTATTTGTGAATTTGGCATGCATTTTTTGGTGTATCGGGTGCGAATAACGATCTAGCTATTTTATATGATTACCCGTTTTTCAAAGACCTTATTGATGACATCACCCATGTGGCTTCGTTTGAAGTAAATGGAGTTAAGTTAAAAAAAGATATTATTAGGCTCACAAGATTTACCCGCATTAGGTAACTTTTGTCAAATCATTTAAGGTGGTGCGAGACGAGAAATGTGTACAATTTAAAAGGCATCAAGAAGGGGCAAGAAATGATGTCGAACGAGCTTTTGGTTTCTGATAACGCTCAAATTGAGTATATTTTTAGGAGTGTTATCATGGTTTTTGTACATGTTATTTGGCTATTTATATATGTTTTTGTTACTTAATTGTGCCAAAGTGTGTTTGCAAGTCTATTTGTAGCCAAGTACAGGAAAACGAGGAAAAAGAACAGAAAAATAAGTAAAAATGAAGATTTATGCATGTACGAAGAATCCCTCATAAAGACCAAGTTCGGGAAGCTTTTCAAGAGCAAAAGAGTCAACCATACAAGCTTCCAAGGCCAATATAGAGCTAAAATGAAGTTATATTGAAGTATAATGACCCACGACCAAGCTCAACACAAACGGGAAGCTTAAACGCAAAATCAAGAAAAATGTTTTATTGAGACGTGTGGCCAGCCGCCCGGTTGCTCGTTCTCGCTGACCTCTCCAAGTTTCATTAATGTGGATTTTAATGTTCCAACTCACCCAAGTCCGATCATGTCTCCATAATAACTCATTTTCTACCTGTTTTATGACATTTAGTGCCCAAGGTTTATACTTGGTGGCTAAGGGTTGTCTTACACTATAAAAAGACCCTTATGCCTTAGTTTTCATATGAAAAACTCACCCCTTCTCCTAAAAACGAATTTCCTTCATTCCTACCACCCCCATCCTTTTCCAGAGATAGTAGGGGGTTGGTTCAACCCCCATCTCAGTTTGCAAGGCTAGGATAAAGATGAAACAATCAATCAATCCATCCATCTCCATCAATCCTTGTTACCAAACACCCTCATATCTTGTTGCTAGATGTTAGTTGGAATTTTTAGAAGTTATGGGTTGTAATAGAGGTCCTATTCGGCTTGGAAACAGTGGTGGATTCATGTGTGAATCCTAGGACTTTGTATTTCATCCTATGAACTTTGGTATCTTCTTATTTAATATTATTCATGTTTGGTTTCTTTGATTATGTTGATGATGGATATTTGCTTGTGTTCATTCTTTATTTCTTGTCATGTGAATTATGACTTCATGCTTGTTTGGTTCATATGAGAACTTGTGATAAAGGGATGTTTGGTTTTTATTAGTGTTTGTTTGGATTATAATGATAACATCATATTTGGTTGAATTGGAACTTGTTCTTATTTATTATTTTGGTTAATCATTGTTGAGTCTATAGGTCAAAAGGATTCTCAATAAAGGTTGATTTCAATTCATTAATCGACAAATGATTTGGTCTTGTACTTTGTGACGATTGTGCAAGAGAACTAATAAACATAACAAGTAAAAGGTTTAACTTAGATTAATGTCGAAAGGAGTCTTTTGAATATGTGTGTTCTAATCATCTTTCAAGTAAAAGGAACTTAACAATCGATGGCATCAAAGTCTATAGGTCGAAAGGATTCTTTGTTGTTATTGGTTTAGGCATAAGGCTCATGATATGACCACTTGATTGAGACTTATGTATAAATGATTTATAAAACACTAAACTATTGTTATTGGTTCTATAGGTCGAAAGGATTATCAATGATAATATGTTTTCCAAACTAAACATCTCAATATCCATGTAATTATTTGTCCAAACATGTATGTTCTTTGTGTGCTTGTTCTCTTATTGCTTTTCTAGGTGGTTTGATCCGTGACAATCATAACCACCGCCTTGTTACTTGCTTAGACAAACAACCAACACTTGAGTGCAACCAAGTCTTTTGAGACGATCTTGACTTACCAATCACTATACTACATATGACTAGGGTATACTTGCCCGAATGTGTTCCTAGTTAAACCAGTAATTCTTGTTTATAGATTTAAAGCTCGATGGAGACACATCAAGTTTTTGGCGCCGCTACTGGGGACTTGTTTTGCACTACCATGTTTGTTTGTTTGTTGCTCTTTCGTTTGATATAATTGGAGATGCTCACTGTGCAATGAAATGCTCAATGAGTTCTTTGGGTTACTTGGTTGGGTAAAAGCTATAGATTACCAACGTACTTACGTTTTTGTCTCGGATTGAACCATTTACTTTTTTATTATCGTATTTAATCAAAATCTTTCAAATCTTGATCCAATATGACTAATTTTGTCACCGGCTACCGGCTAATATAGTTTCCATGTAGATTTTTTTAAAATTTATTATTACACATGCATTTTCCACGTATACTTTTTTTATTTTTAGTCAGTCATATTTAATCTTTATTTAGGTGGGACCATCTCCTTCATCACTTAAATAATTTCCATGTATATAAACTTAGGGCCCGTTTGGTTGATGCCTGTTGGCATTGTTTTTGGGGATGAAGCCCAATCTTAGTTGTTTAGTTTGAATTTGCGAGTCCTACAATTGGCCATGAGTACCAAAAATATGCTATCTAGATATCCAATATAACATGCATACTTTTGTAAATCGCATGTATATAAGTGGGTCCATATTTAACCACAACCTCTCATATTTTTTTTCTTCTTTTTTTGTTATATTAAAATTTATTTTATTTATCAATAATGAAACTATATACAAATTTAATATATAATATACTTTTAAATATCATTTTCCCTCTCCTACATCAAATCCAAATCTTAAACCAAATTTAAATCCAAGTCCTAATCCTAATCATAAACGCATATACAAACCAAACGAGCCCTTATATAAACTCCACGCCCACCTGCAACCTTTACATATACCTCCACCAACCACCATTGTCTTCTCCGACCAAAACCACAGATCAACCGAAACCTGAGCTTCGCTGAGCTCCGGTGACTTCACAACAACCGAAACCTGTCAATTACCACCACCTATCACCATCTCTACATCTGAAAACGCAACAGCTACCAGATCCTGATGCGACATCGGATCTGTCACGCACCACCACCACCACCACCACCATTACAATTTTTGTTTTTTAGTGGTTGGGCTGATGAGGTTAAGATTAATAGATATGAGGAGTGTTTGGATTTTATTGGGGTTTGATTTTAAAGGTATTTGATTGAGAATTTATTTAAAGTAGGTTTGAAGAAATATGTTAAGATGATCTAATAAAAGAGAAGTAGGAGACTACCCGGTGTTTGCTGAGATACTTTGAAGATGGCTCGAGTCCAGATCTTGGAGGTGTCAAGTGTACAAGGTGAAGTTACCATACACCCACTTTTTCTTTCACCATTCGAGTAATTGGTAAAAGCTTCTACTTACTCAGTTGTCAGTAACCCATTTGGTTCAAGTAATTATTCAAGTGGCATGACTCTGTTCATCGCTCAAGAAATCCCCTTATCTGAGATTTCCTTTTGAGTTATTGCGATGCCTCCCTTTTGACCACTGTTATAGTTCACATGTTCCAAGTTTTCTACATTTTGGAATTGTTGTGAGTTTATCATGAGTAATTGCTATAGAATTTTCCCTTTTCAATGCTTGTGGCTTTCTCAGTTTCTAGGTTCAGAAACAAGTCATTTCAGTACATGTTTTAAAGTGTCGGGCTAGGTTGACCCACAACAAATTATAGTGCATTTTAAAGATGAAAAATCTGTTGTACAAATATGAGTAACGGTTTTGGGTATAAAAACCTGGTTAATAATATGATTAGGTTGATAACAGATGACGACTATGGGATGGGGAACTGGTTCCATGTTTTAGTTGCTGCTTGTGTTTATGTTGTTATGCCTCGCAGTTTGGCCTTTTGTCGAGACTTCTCTCTACCTAGTCAAGTATATTATCTGCCAGGAAAACATCACATATGTTAGCCATAAGCCTTCTAGAAATAATGTTCAATTCCCTTGGATGATTGAATGTAGTCTATCTTCAAACTCGTACCTCTTAGAAACTGATGATCAAATGAAAAATATGGAACATCGTTTACTATTTTTCTCAAATTTACAAACAATTTGATATGTTTATTATTTTATTGATCAACATAACATTTTAAATAAGACATCGTTACAACCTGTAACCCATATAAAAAGGATCATTATTGAAGCCAAAGAAATGTTCAAACATGTTTTATAGTTTATAGCCACTACTCATTAATTTATAAGGGGGTGTTTGGGAGTGCGATATAAATCAAATTATCTGATTATTGCGGTTTACAAACGCAATAAGCTTTTTTTTAGTGTTTGGCAAACATGACATGATAATTGATTTTCTGCGTTTTGACCACTTTAAAACGTGGTTTTGTGACAGCAGGTAGAGACATGCTTTTTGAAATCGTGATTTTCTCTAATCAGCAGGATTACCAAATTACCCCTAAATAACTTCTTTACCACTTGTAGTGATGTAGACTTTTATAACAAAACCAACACATTAATATTGATTCTTGTACTACCAGAAACAAAAATCATAAATATAGATCGGATAATCATGCTTGAATCGAAGCAAGTGCTGGAACCATTTGACGTCCCAAAACTTCAAGCAAAGACTCCATCTTTTCATCTTTATAATTTGGATGTGATTCGTTGGTTTATTTTTAGACTTTTAAATTTAGATCTAAGATGTGTTGAAGAAGATATATAAAAAGGATGATGGTAAGTGACAAAAGATGTGAATGGAAGGAAAAGTTGATTTGCCAGTAATCAGTATAACATATAAAGATTGAGATATCTTTTAAAAGTTATTAGGTACACTAGAAACTCAATATTATATAAAGATACCCTTTTTTGTAATTTTACATAACAAATCATTAAATAATTTGATTTGCCAAACACTAAAAAAATTGATTATCTGATTATTGCGTTATCAAACATCATAATTAAACCCAAACACTATATTTCAAAATCACGTTTTGCAACAGCTGATTATCTGATTATCCGTTTTCAAAACTCATAATCTATTTTAAATAAGCAACCCCAAACACCCTCTAAATCATTAATGCACCATAATTCAACCATTCTAACCCTATAAATACCACATTTCATTGAACCAAAAGTCACAACATTTTTAAGTGATTAATTATCATGAATCAACAGCCTCTCTAAAGCTGACTTAGTATGGATCACTCATATCCTTAAACAAAGCATGCATATTTACTTTACTTTCACACAAAAATCATTGAGATACATGCTGACATAAAAATAGAACCCCATAATCAACTAATGAGCTAATTTTTTTTAGTAAAAATCTTAGTTATCTTGATCAAATTTATTATCTAGATAATTATGATGTACCTTAAATTCTTTCAACATTGGTCTTTAAAATCGTCTCTGCATCTCACCCTTCTTTAATCTTAACACTACACCTAAAAACTATGTCATCTCAACTCATCCCGGCCAATCTGACCTCTACTACCCATACCCCCTTAACCAATCTGGGTGTACCATATGTACACAATAAAAAAGATTGACTTTTGATACCTGTCGCAGTTCGAGATTTTATTTCCGTGCGTGACCAACCTAGCAAGCTCTACTTTAAGCTGGTGGCTTATCTTAGGACCTAAAACTCCAATTTCTTCTCGCTGCAACTTATGGAAGAAATTTCATGTAAAGTCTGCTTTCGGGTTCATCCTGTATATGTTTCAAAAATGATAAGACCACAATATCACTTTGAAATTTAAGTCATTGTTTGTTAATTCCCCCACATGTTACGTGTTTTCTTGTATTCTTACACCACACAAGTCGTTATACGCCATATTATTGCGTATAACATGTATATTCCGCACTTAATACGTGCGAACTCTTACTAGCACATCATATAAACACATACGAGTCATATTGGCTAGCTAACAAAGAAATGAATATAATGCTTAAGGAAATATGGTTAAACCGCGACTTACAAGGGTCCTAAGGTTCTTGGTTCGATTATTGGACGTATAGAATACTAACCCCAAGCGTATACCTAATGTATGTTAACCCTTGGCTCGTGTACCTCCTTATGAACTTGTATGATAACTAGAAATGTTTGTGGGTTCGAATGAGATCAAGGGAGGTGTTTGGTTGCGGTTTGATACCCGAATAAGAGAAAGGATAGTATGTGTTTATTGTTTGAGTGAGAGTGAGTTGTAAGTGTGTAAAATGGTTAATGTAGATGGGTATTTATAGGCAAGAATACTAGTTAACTTCCTAGTTCCTTACCTTAACCAAAACCGGCCCTAACTAGGTGGTTTTAAGGTTTCTAGTTAGTTTCCCATTGTATTAAGCTAAACCACTTAAGTACAAGCTTTAATTAGGCTAGTGATTTACAAGATTTGCTTGATTCTTCAAATCTTAAAGATTTGTGTGTTTCTTTCTTGTTAACCGCGGCCAAGAGGGATCAAAAGGGGAATTGGTTATTAACCAATGGATAAATAGCCATTTAGGAGACCATTAGGACATGCATTAATTGAAACATGGATGTACTAGTACTTGTTAAGATCATTAGGAGATTTTTAAGGATTTTCTAGGTGTGTATATGTGTATATCCGGCCCCTAGTGGGTTATATACACAAAATTGATTAAATTTTGTGTTAAGGTTTTAAAAGTGGGTATTGGTTTGAGTCTAGGTAAGTCTAGGTATTTCCGGGGTGTGTCCAAATGTATTTTATTGCGAAACGTAAACCTTTTACGTGACCAATAAAAATAAATTACGCAAAGTTAATAATTATCTTCTTAATAATTATATATTACTTGGTTGATGTAAACCTTAATTTATTTGACGACCGTTTACATTAAATGATTATTTCTAGTCTACGCGATTTGTCTTAAAAGTTAATTTAAAAGTAAACGCGTATAGGACCAAAATAAATAGTGACAAATACTAGGAGTCGTAAAATGACCTGAAAATTGAGAAATGTTACATTGTTTGTTTTTGTTTTCGTGTTTCGTGTTTAATTGTGATTGTTACGTTCATAACATTGTTAGTTTTGTGTCCTTCTCATTACAAATTGGTAGAGGAAATGTTTTGGTTAAAAAATTCAGAGTTTAAAACCATTCTTGAGTGCATGTGAAAGGAGTCGGGCGGCTAAATGCCGTGCCGGCCGGCTCCTCCCTAAATGCCGTGCCGGCCGGCTGGAACTTTCGAATTTAAAAAAAATTGAGCTGCCGGCCGGCTGAATAGCTATGTCGGGCGGCTAACTTAAAAAAAATAATCCCTCTGTCCTAAAATTAGTGTCCCCTATTGACTTTTTTGGTCTTTTTCTTTGAACTTTGACCTTAAATATTTTTATTTGTGTTATGTTATACTTGATGCAAAATATATGAATTGATTGGTTTTTGATTGTATTTTCATTTTTATAATTTTCATCAAGTATTACATAACATAAACAAAAATATTTAAGGTCAAATTCGAAAGAAAAATACATGAAAAGTCAATAGGGGACAATAAATTTGGGACGGTGGGAGTATTATTTTTTATTTTCGTATCTTGTTCGTTTAGAATCGTGTTATGTTTGTAAGTGTTTAAGAATGTTTAATTTATACTATTTGTGATGTTTAGATATGTTAAATGTTTGTTCGTATTTGTTTAAAGTTTGCTTCGTGTTATTCGTGGTAGCGTGCATTTTTGTGCTTTAATTCATGTGGTCTAGGAATGAACTTTGTGGGTGTGTTCGCTGAAAATCCTCACGAGACTACAACTCGTCTACTCGGGCCACCGAGGTGTTTAAAGGCTTGTTGCATACGCTAAATGCAATCGTGTTGCCTACGAAAGTGTGCTTTCTAATTTTTCGTGTTTTGTAGTTTAGTTTATTTTTGCAGATTCGAAAAAGCTCATGGAGGATGGATTGGTTGTATTGTTGGTGACTTTGCATTTTTGAGTGTATACGAATGCTTGGAGAATAAAAATTTGATTGATCTCACATGCTTATGCTAGCCTTTTGCGTTGCATTTATCATATGGAGTTCGATCGTGATTTCTTTGCCCGGGGAGTTTCATTTCTCTTGAACTATCATTTATTTTTCCTATTTTCATACTTTAAAGTTTATTTTTCACATTGATGATAGTACAAAACTTAAGTGTGGAGGAGGGGGGGGGGGGTAATTAGGAGAAACGAGACCTGTTTTAATATTTCCAATTTTTGGGCCAATTTTAGAATTTTTGTATACTTGTTTGCCCTTGTAATCTAGTTGTTTTCGCGCTTTTAGGTAAATATATTAGAATAACTGGATCAATCCACTGGTGAAAATACTGTAATTTTGAAAAATTCGAGACGTGTCCCGGTTAATATTGCAATCCATTATGGGATCGATGACATTTGCTAGCGCATATTATAGCCTTTTCCACTAAATTATGAGGATTTGAGACTATTTCTTATAGTATACATCTTTTATGCTTGAATTCTTTTGCTATGAGTGTGCCGATGATTTTATTTATTCTAGAACTTGTGCTTGTAAATCATTACGAATTTCGTAGTGAGATCACATTCGTGTGATATAAGTGTATATGCGTGATAAAGAGGCACCTTAGGAATAAAACCAAATGGCCTTCCGTTTTCATCTTTATATTTAGCTAGTTACACTGAGTAGCTAACCACCCATATTAACCCTTTTGTTAGCACTCACTTTTAGAACTAGATACCCTTAGAACACATGTCGAACCAATCTTTTTGTCTTGTTAAATCCACTAAAAAGGAAAAAAAAAATTAACCTTAAACCTTAACCTAACCCTTTGCCAAAGTCTAAATGGTGGGTTGCTAGTTGCTTGGTATGTTGGATTGTTTTTTATGATTACTAGTTAGTCACACTTCGGCGTTTGTGTGTGCCATTCTGACAAAGATGAAGACTGCAACTTCTTATTTGTATTTTTTTGTGTATGTTTATGCGAAGTGTGGGAGAGATGTGATATAAAAAAGTGAAAAAAAGGTTGAAAAAAAAGAAAAAAAAGTAAAAAAAGTAAAAAAAGAAGAAGAAATAAAATAATAAGTCATCGAAAGAAAAAAAGGTAAACAAAATTGATGACACCTATAGCCAATATGCTATATTTTTATGAAGATGAAGGAAGACGAAGTATGTTTGGATATCGATTAGCCAATGTGCTAAGACGTGATATATATAGCGATCAATATGAGAAGATAAGTTAGTAACTATAATCATTTTCGGGAATGTGGTTTGTTCAGTAACTAGCAACATTGGGACTTAGAATTTTTACTTGTGTATTATATGTTCTTATTAACCCTTACTCATAAAATATACCATGCCTTATCCATACCCCGTATTAACCCGAAGCCTAAACGTTACGACCCAATAAAAGACCTCTTTAGATGTTTACACTTGGTGCTTACACCACGTCGGTGGAGTTTTGTTTCTTGTACAAGCCTATGGTAATAAATTTGGTCACGACCGAGCTATGAGTATGATTTATCTTATATACTCCATCACCTAAATAAATGAGTGTTGAGTGAATTATACTTCATTCTTTTTTGGTGAAGTGCTTAGAAATGTTTATCAAGCAAGAAAACCTTTGGGTATTGTCAAACATCTCGGTTTTTCATCAAAAGCTTAAAACGATGGATCTTATCTAGTACTTGTACTTGGCAGGTTTACATCGCATTTTTCTAATCATTTTTGTGCACCATGTTGATTTTATTTTTTTTAATCTTAGATTTTCTTGAGGGCAAGCAAAGTTTAAGTGTGGGGGAATTTGATAACACTCAAATTGAGTATATTTTTAGGAGCGTTATCATGGTTTTTGTACATATTATTTAGTTAATTTAACGTGCTTTTGCTACTATTTTTGCATAAAGTTGGATTTATATGTTTGTAGTAGCCAAGAACAGGAAAACAAGGAAAAAGAAGTAAAAACAAAGATTTATGCATGTACGAAGAATCCTCATAAAGACCAAGTTCCAAAAGCTTTTCAAGAACAAAAGAGTCAACCATACAAGCTTTCAAGGCCCAAGATAGAGCTAAAATAAAGTTATATTGAAGTATAATGACCCACAACCAAGCTCAACACAAACGGGAAGCTTAAACGCAAAATCAAGAAAAATGTTTTTTTGAGACGTGTGGCCAGCCACCCGGCTGGAGAACGAGTCGCCCGGCTCGTTCTCGATGACCTCTCCAAGTTTCATTAATGTGGATTTTAATGTTCCAACTCACCCAAGTCCGATCATGTCTCCATAATAACTTATTTTCCAGTTGTTTTATAACATTTAGTACCCAAGTTTTATACTTGGTGGCTAAGGGTTGTCTTACACTATAAATAAGACCCTTATGCCTTATTTTCATATGCAAAACTCACCCTTTCTCCTAAAAACGAATTTCCTTCATTCCTACCACCCCCATCCTTTTCCAGTTATAGTAGGGGGCTAGTTTAACCCTCATCTCAGTTTGCAAGGCTAGGATAAAGATGAAACAATCAATCAATCCACCCATATCCATCAATCCTTGTCACCAAACACCCTCATATCTTGTTGCTAGATGTTAGTTGGAATTTCCAGAAGTTGTGGGTTGTAATAGAGGTCCTATTCGGCTTGGAAATAGTGGTGGATTCATGTGTGAATCCCAAGACTTTGTATTTCATCCTATGAACTTTAGTATCTTCTTATTTAATATTTTTCATGTTTGGTTTCTTTGATTATGTTGATGATGGATATTTTATTGTGTTCATTCTTTATTTCTTGTCTTATGAATTATGACTTCATGCTTGTTTGGTTCATATGAGAACTTGTGATAAAGGGATGTTTGGATTTTATTAGTGTTTGTTTGGATTATGATGATAACATCATATTTGGTTGAATTGGAACTTGTTCTTGTTTATTATTTTGGTTAATCATTGTTGAGTCTATAGGTCGAAAGGATTCTCAATAGTGGTTGATTTCAATTCATTAATCGACAAATGATTTGGTCTTGTATTTTGTGATGATTATGCAAGAGAACTAATAAAGATAACAAGTAAAAGGTTTAACTTAGATTAATTTCGAAAGGAGTCTTTTGAATATGGGTGTTCTAATCATCTTTCAAGTAAATAGAACTTAACAATTGATGGCATCAAAGTCTATAGGTCGAAAGGATTCTTTGCTGTTATTGGTTTAGGCATAAGGCTCATGATATGACCACTTGATTGAGACTTGTATAAATGATTTATAAAACACTAAACTATTTTTATTGGTTCTATAGGTCGAAAGCGTTATCAATGATAATATGTTTTCCAAACTAAACATCCTAATATCCATGTGATCATTTGTCCAAACATGTATGTTCTTTGTGTGCTTGTTCTCTTATTGCTTTTCTAGGTGGTTTGATCCGTGACAATCATAACCACTGCCTTGTTACTTGCTTAGACAAACAAACAACACTTGAGTGCAACCAAATCTCTTAGGACGATCTTGACGTACCAATCACTATACTATACTACATATGACTAAGGTATACTTGCCCGAATGTGTTCCTAGTTAAACCGATAATTCTTATATATAAATTAAAGCTTGATGGAAACACATCGGTTTCCTCCAAGGACGTTTAGGAAATATCCAAAAACCGACTCGTGCTTATATTATCAACAAGCTATGAAGAATCATGTGTACTCACATCACTTTGCATAACATGATTTTGAAAGATCAGAATTTTGCAATAAGTGAATTCAACGAGTTCTATATTAGTCCGCAAGAAAATATACAACGTGTTGGGATATGCTCATGTCATATGGATATTTATACGGCTGAGAATACGTGGGCCTACGGGGGTCACGCACGTATACACCTAGATATCACTCTATTGGTATATGTATAATAATATAAGTATATATTTATTATATATGCATTAATACTTGCTTAGTGCATATAATAATATAAGTGTATATGTATTATATATATTAATATTCCAATGATAGAATACTAACGGTCATTAATTAGTTCGTTTACGAATAATTAACTATAAGGCTTTTTAATTAATGGGTAATTAAAAGTAATTATCCATAAATATTAGAAAAGTCAAAAAGTCAACACCAAAGGTGTGTGGCGTTACTTATGGGGCCGGCCATATGGAAGGAAAATAAGAGGGACCAAAAGTGTCAAGATTAGGTAGTTTTTTCCCAAAGCTATGTAACCTTAATCCTAACACTATAAATAGAGGAACCCTAAACCTTATTGGAATCCCAATCCATCTCTTCTTATCCTTGTACCCCTTTTAAAGGAGTTTGGTTTTCGACTACTTGTATTCTTCGTTCGTTGGTCGTGGAACTAGCATTCGGGTGATATTGGTTAACGTGTAGTGTGGATACACGTAGAGGTTACTGATTTTAGTAACTCGAAGGATTTCGGTATTAGCATTGGTTTAATACACGTGTGTATTCTCAAGAAGCTCCGGTTCTTGATTTAGCTTGTTTTGCTAAAAGGTACGCTTTCCGTTTATGTTTTATGTTAATTATAGTTGCTATATGTGTTTAATTCCGTTGTGTAGCTCGTATGATATTAATGGAATATTAGGTTATTTTAGATAACGATTTCCAACACAACGTACTTGGGTCGAGAGGTGTGAAATCCAACGGAGGAAAACACAAGAGTTATGGTATGTGCTTAATTACACATACCATTTTCCATTTAAAACGAACTTAAAAGAATAAAAACATACCAAAAATACATTGTATTTGTATGTTTGCATTTGTATTGTGCAGGAAACGGATATCTCACAAAAAGGCGAAAAGCCAAGCAAAAGCGACAAAACAGGACACGAGATGGAAAAGTGTGTAAAAACGAAGCCAAATCAAAGTCAAGTAAACTCCGAGAAGAAAAAGCAAAGAAAAATATAACTTGAGGGGTCAAAAATGCCAAACCCCTAAGTTATATTAAGGAAACAAAGACAAGGGCTGATTATGCAAATTTGGAAAAGTTCATTTATAAAAGAAAGAAAGGGGAAAAAGGAAATGAAAAGAAGAAAGATGTAGAGGGGCTTTTCTTGTACACAAACCAAACATTCCCTTAATCATCTTCAACCTCTCTCTGTCACA
>BQNB010036098.1:12700-44593 GCA_026074375.1 Tanacetum coccineum | reverse complement strand
TTTAACACCAAAGTCTCTCCCATTAGCCTAGCTTCTAAATCAAGTTCCATACGTTCTCTTAAACCTAACATGTAGACCCTCTTAATCAGACTACTAGCAGGGTTAATACTTTTAAAAATATTTTTCTCATCCCCTACCCTCAAAGTAATCTTTCTTTTGAACATATCAATCTTAGCGTGGGTGGTAGACAAAAATGGTCTTCCAAGGATCAAGGGCACTTTGACATCCTCGAGCATATCTATTATTATGAAGTCTACGGGGAAAACAAACTTACCAATCCATACTAGTACATTCTTAGCTACTGCCTTTGGATATTTCACTGTCCTATCTGCTAATTCAACCATCAACTTAATGTGAGCTAATTTGCCTAAACCTAAGTTAAGGTAGGTCGAGAGAGACATGACACTTACGCTAGCTCCTAAGTCAGCAAGGGAATTATCAAAGCAAAGATTATTAATATAGCAAGGTAAAGTGAAACTTCCTGGGTCTTTCTCCTTTCGGGGTATGGAATTATCGATATGTGAAGCTCCATATGAGTTAGCTTCCAAGAATTGCGGTCTATACAATTCCTTCTTATCATCACAGTAGTAAAATCCTTCAAAATGACTTGGAAATGGATTAGTTGTTTGGTCTTTGACTCGAACATAGCTTACTGTTCTGTTGGGCGATACGCTTTAATTGGGGCGGATCTGATACGGCGATCGGTGTATACAGCTTCAATAGTATCGAGATCGATTTGACATTGATTCATTGGTTTTGTTTTAGTAGAGCTAGTAGACTTCCTAATTCTTCTTTCCATGTAGTTACCTTGTCATTTTCTCCCGATTTGAATCTCCAAAGTTTTAATCGAAGCTCCTTGGTTCCTGATGGCCGCATCAGTGGAAGCCCGAATTCCCTTGATCAAGTTGGAGTTTTCTTCATGTCTCTTTGCTGATTCACTCATAAATTTGCTCAGTGATTCTTTCATTGATTGTATTTGTTCTTGATACAAAGGATTTGCATTATTTCTTTGGTAGAATCTTGGAGCTGCTACTCTATATCCCCCTCCTTGGAAAGGTGCACCAAATTGAGTATAATAAGCTTCGTCAAGGGTTTTACCTTCTTCTTTAAGTGGACAGTCTTTGGTGTAGTGGGGTCCTTTACATTGTTCACATCCCACTTGGACATCATAAACTTTTTCATTCACCTTTTTGATTTCTCTTCCAAGATTGTTGAGTTGTGCTTGAATTGCAGCCAATTCGTTAGAAGTTTCAATACTTCTTGTCCTAGATATTCCATTGTGCCATTTTTGAGAATATTTAGCCATTTCTTGGATGGCTACTTTTGCATCGACAGCTGTCTTAGTTGGTATGACACCTTTTAAATCAAGAATTTGTCTAGTTGGAACATCTAATCCATTGTAAAACAAGATCACCTCCTGCATCTCGGTTAAATTGTGTTGAGAATATTTCATCTAGAGTTCTTTAAATCTATCCCATGCTTGGTAAAGGGTTTCGTTGGGTTCTTGCTGAAAGTTGTTGATCTCCTCCATTTTTTTTGCAGTTCTAGTAGGTGGGCAATATTTGCTTAGAAACTTTATCTTCAGATCTTCCCAAGTTTTAATCGAACCAGACGGTTTGTTTCTTAGCCAACGACTTATGGCTCCAGTTAGGGACATAGGGAAGACTCGAAGCATATTTGATATTGAGTAATAGTAGGAACATGGAATAAGTCAACAATCTTTAAAACTTTTTCAATGTGTTCGTTTGCATCTTCATGATCCAAACCGCTGAAGGTGTTGTCACGCAGCTCCTTAAGAAATTGGCCTTTTAGTTCAAAGTGATCTTTGTCATCGATTTTAGGCATAGCAATGCCCGATCCATAGTTAGCTCGGGTTTTGCTCATGTATTGTTCCATGGTTTCCGCCATTGCTTCCGTAACTTCTTCCTCATAATTTTCTTCTAAATCAGAAAATAGATCTAAGGACGATCTCAATTCATCAAGACTTGGTGTCTTGAAAAGTTTCGTGGATGATCGAAATTCTCGTTCTAGCTCCTTGAAAGGCGTTAATAGTTCCTTTGGTGAACTCCTTGTTAGCACTACCTGAAACAGAGGATAACCAATCAGTAGGATAGGCTCGAAAGAAAGAAAACACAAATATACAAAATTTTACACTAATCTAAATTACACTAATTAATCTAAATTACACTAGTCCTAGGGGTTAGATCTAATCTAATACTAATAGCCAAAATATCAAATAAAATTCAAGATTAAAATTTCACTCCCCGGCAACGGTGCCAAAAACATGATGGTGTCGTTGTGTAGGTATATTTTATGATAGTTTAAGTTTTAAATTAATATTTTGCCGACTTTACCTAAACAACACTTTAACGGGTAGTGTACATGGTCATATGGAGTTTCATAGTAAGTAGGGTGTCGATCACTAAGAGCGAGAACTAATCTTTTATTTTATTAATATTTTGGTTAACTAAACTAAGCTAATTTAAACCATGTTAATTCTATTCTATGTTAAACCTATGCTAAACCTATTGGTATGTGCTTATTTACACATACCTTTTACCAAATTAAACAAGCTAAAAAGATCAATAATGACCAAAAATACATAAAAATACTTTGTATTTGTTTGTTTTGTGAATTGGGTCTTACAGGTACGGATATTCATTAAAAAGACAAAAACAAAGTCAAAATGGACAAAGCCGAGCACGGGAATGGAATGAGCACGAAAAAAATCGAAGCCGAAGGCGTAACTATTTTCTACGGACCAACCCGGGCCAACTCAATGGGTCGGGTCAGTCCAATTATGCTTAAACCTTACATGAATAACCCTTAAAGCCCAATACCCTTTCTTATTAACAACCGAGCCCAAATTCTAATATTAAACCAAAGGGCCCAAATCCATACTCGGTCAAAAAAAGTCAAGAAGTTTAACACCCCAAATTTACACGCAGCGGAACCAACTATTTGGGTGTTAAGTAATGGTACAATAGTCACAAAATATAAAGAACGACTCGAAAAGAGACGTTTTAAAAACAAACATACATTTCCATTCCATAGTTTTAGAGTTTAAAAGTGTAGACCCAAAGCATCGTTACCAAAATATTATACAAGTCTGACATAAACAAACTAAAACAAGTTTTTCATTAAAGGAATGGATTTTAAAAAGATGAAACAAAAGTTTAGCGCAAGCTCCTCCTCGTGTGCTCCAAGTCTTTAACCTTGATTACCTGAGATAAAACATGCTAAAAAGTCAACGAAACGTTGAGTGAATTCATAGAGTTTATATGAAATAAAGAGTGAACATAAGTATTTTTAATCATCGAAAATTTGTGGATCAAACAAGTTATAAACACTAATGCTTCAAGCTCATGCCACTGAAATGTTAACCAACATATTATAAATATGTAATCATTTTCCCCACAACTAGGTAATATTGCAATATACCTAAAGAAATTCTCAATACAAAATGTCCTTTAGGGGTGATCGCGTCATGGATGTCATAATCCCAGACAGGGCAGTCACGGCCCAATAGATCTACTTAATGTACTAGCGCTTACCCATCATAGGTAATTAACAGTGCAAGAAATTAGGGGCCTTTTTGCAATAGGTACTTATGCAATTAGTTCACAATCGGGTCTAGCATACTGAAAATCACTTGTGTTCAATTTATAAAACTAGCATGTATCTCCCTCGCGAGGTTTATAAAAACATTTATAAGTAGAAAGGCGAGGCTATGAACTCACCGAGAGAACAATTAGATCAGAAGTGTGACGAGTCTCGAACGAGCGGGAAGTACTCCTAAGCACCTCCTAAAAGACGTGACGCGACTTAGTACGTAGAAAGAAACAATACGTAAAAATTAAACAAGTGATCATGAGATGTGTTTCCGAGATAAGCATGGCATTCCACTAGAACTTCCCCAAATCCTTTTTACTCCCAAAATGACTTGTGATCTGGTCTTATAGGTAAATGAACCTATACTAAGTTTTGGCTTTTAATTCCTATTTTTACCAAAGTGTACTATACGTTTTTAAATTTTGCGACTAAACGTAAAAACTCAGTTTCTGATTTTAACTCGACTTTATGGACTCATATCTCCTAGCTCACAAATGTTCTAAATGTGAGGCTTTCACTAATAGAAAGCTCTTTGAGTCTAGTTTTCAAAAATGTAAGGCTCGTTATCTACAAAGTTTCAGAACCATAGTAAAACACTCTTTTACCCCTGGTTACCCAAAACAGAAAGTTTCAAAAAAAAATTACCCTTTATGAAAACGGCTATAAATCCCAAACCATGATAGAAATAAAAGTGATTCCAATTGGAGAAGTTATATAAATGTGTCTAGTACTGACCCATGTTTAAAATGCAGAACTTTATGAAAAGGTTTAGTGGTTAAATCCGTTTTCCAAACAACTATCCAGATTCGACTAGTTACCGTAAAACGGCCTTAACTCCCTCATCCGGAGGAGTTGGTTGGGCATCCAACTATTCTATGATGCCAAGACATATATCTATCCAGACATGTAATTTAATCATAGGCTCTAGGCCAAAATATTTCTGCTATAACACATTTTTGCTACTGTTTCAAAACAGTCCCAATTATTTACTCCAAAACCCATCCAAACATCAATCCTAACTCTAACCAATCATATGCAATGCCATACCAAGATCTTAAACACAACTCATACATCATATGAACATGCATTTCCAGAATCAAACATCTATTTTCATGGATTAAAATTAAAATAAAATTAAAAATAAAGAGAGGATCTTACTAGGAGTTGATTTAGGCTAGAGAATCAAAACAAAAACACCCTTCTTACTCTTGAGCTGAATTCGAACCAAAGGAGACCCCAAAACCAAAGATTAAAATGCCTCTAACCCTCCTAAATATTACTAATGTTTCCCTCAAGAAAACCCTTCAATAAAACATCCACAACATCTTCAAATCTTCAAGAAATTTCACCAAACTTTGCAAGAAGCCTTAGGATGATGAGAGGAAGATAAAAATGAGTAGAAAGTTGTTGTAAGATGATGGTGGTGGTGGTAGTAATTTTGGCAGCCACAAGGAGTAAGGAGGAAGGAGATTTGTTTTTTGGTTTGAAACTAGGTGAAATGAAAGGATTGCATGTATGGAGAAATGAAAATAATGATGGTTTATAGAAAATTAAAATGGGTTGTGTGTTGGAGTGGGTAAAACCGGCCATGGTGGGGGTAATAGGGTTTTTATATATATTTTTTCTTTTTGTAATGTGTAGGATTAATTAAAAGTGTAGTGAAAATTTTTGTTAAATAAAAGTAAGATTTAAGGTAAAACGCGAGTTTTAAGCAAGAAATTTACGTAAACACGAAACACAACGGAAAATGAAAATGGTGTAAATTATATTCATCAGGGAATATTATGAGAATATTCAACCACTTAAGTCACGAAGACGGAATAGATTTCTAAATACGGCTCACGCAAAGCTAAGAACGAGAAATTCTTACTAAATCAAGTAAACATAAAATTAATGACTTTGCTTGAAAATGAAAATAGAAATAAAGTTCGGAATAAATAGTGACCTTAAATACGAAATGTTACATCCTCCACTCCTTAAGGGAGCGCCATCCCGGTGCTCGATTCGTCATTCTGTCTTGTTGATTACTCATAAAGTTTGAGGTAAATTAGTCTATGAAGAAAATCTTCTCGCTCCCAAGTATATTCCGGACCTCACCTAGAATTCCATTGTACTTTGACAATGGGAATCTGACTTTGGTTGAGCTGCTTCACTTCGCTTCCATGATTCCAACTGTGTTACTTCAAATAAATGCAATATGTCGTCAGTTGGATCTCTTCGTGTGGATAACAAGTTTTCATCCGGCTAGACATTTCTTAAGATTCAAACATGGAAGTTGTTAAGAATTCCACGAGTTTATCAGAAGCTCCAGCATGTATGCCCACGGGACCAATTCTTTCTATGATTTGAAATGGCCCAATGTACCGTGGACTTAACTTCCCAAGTTTCCCAAAGCGCATTACGCCCTTCTAAGTATACCTTTAAACATAACCAATATCACCCACATGAAATTCCATCGGTTTGTGCTGACAATCCGCAGAACTTTTCTGACGGCTTCCGGCCGTTATCAACCGTTCTTGATTGTACAATCATTATCTGATGACTCTATGACTAATACTGGGCCAGTGATTGTCAATCTCCAACTTCACTCTATCCCAAACGCGACTACACTTTTGCCCAAATAAACTTTAAATGCACCGCCTTAAATGCTCGCATATAGACTGTTAGTTGTAGATAAATTCGACCAATGGTAAGTGTCGATCCCAACAACTACTAAAATCAATTACTCAAGCTTTGGAACATTTCCTCACACTTGAAATGGTTCTCCTCGTCTTGACCATTTTGTCTCTGGTGGTTATAGCATGCTCATATCCAGTTGGTTCTCCATTCGTACTTGCAGTGATTTTCCAAATCTTTGATGTAAACAAAACTGTCCTATCAGAAGCGATAATTAACGTAGGTACGCCATGCTTACATAAAATTTTCCTTAAGTATAAATGGGCGAGTTTTTCTATGCCAGTCAGACTTCTACATCGCTATTAGGAAAAAATAGCAGTATGCGGGTTAATCGATCAACTATAATCCAGATGGATCATAACCACTTGCGATCTTGGGAAATCCTGAGATAAGTCCATGGTTATTTCTCACTTCACTCTGGATTTCATTTGTTGAAGTAGACCGGAATGGTTTTTGGTGCCAGCCTTTACCGTATCACAGATCAACATTTACTGACATAGGTGGCGATCACACCTTCATGTCCGCCACAAATAGAGCTTCTATAGTCTTGGTATCATCTTGTTCTGTCCCTGGGGAAAGGAATATATAATTTGTTGCGATTATTTCATGATAAATCCCTAATCTCCAAACAATGGTAACCAAATTCTCCCTTCAAAGCATTGGATTCCATCAGAACGGGTCTCAAATATCGGCTTGATCAGCCTTTTAAGATTTTCAGTTTTCACATCTTCCTCTTTCATTGCATCAGTCTGAGCATTGAGTATTCTCTCAGGTAAAATTTGTGTGTACCGTCATTACCAAAGATCTACCTTATTGTTCTCTATCCATTCAGACTCAGGGCGCCGCCACTACGTTGCCTTACCAGATGGTAACGATTTCACAATCATAGTCACTCAAAAGTTAATCATCGCCGCTAGTCCTCATGTTGAGTATCTTTTTTTAATCCAAGAAGTGTACAGAGGAAATGCTTATGGATCGTGTACACAATACACTTAGTACCATACAAATAATGTCTCCAGAGTCTAAGTGCAAACACTACATCACCCAGTTCTAAATCATGGGTCATGTAGTTTTCCTCATGTTTCTTCAGTTGTCGAGAGGCATACGCAATCACCTTTTCCCTCTGCATCAGAACAGCTCCATAACCTTTGTGTGACGCATCGCGGTATATAACGAAGTTCTCAGTTCCCTCAGGCAAAGGTAGGATAGGAGCGGAGCATAACTTCTGCTTCAAAGTCTGGAACGCTTCATCTTCTTTCATACCCTATTCATAATTTTTGTTCTTCTGGGTTAATTTAGTTAGAGGCTTGGAAATTAACGAAAAACCCTCGATAAATATTCAGTAATATCCAGCTAAACCCAAAAATTGTCTGACTTCTTTTGATGATTTCTGATAGAACCAATTTCGGATAGCCGCAACCTTTGCAGATCCACGTGAACCCTTTCTTGTTGAACACGGACCAAGAAATTGTTACCGGACTCAGCTAGAAATTGCACTTTGAGAATTATGGCTATAGATTGCTCTACTGAATAACTTCAATGATCTTCAAATGTTTTTTCGGCTCTTCTTTATTAATGAGCTAGATAAGGTATGTCAACAATGAATACGATCACAATTATCGAGTATGGATTTTGCACACTCGATTCATTAGATCCATGAATATCCGCGGAGTGATGGTTTAGTCCAACGCAATTACTTAAATTCAAGTGACCGTATCTATCCTAAAAGCAATAAGAGTGGATATCTTCTTTCTCTAAGATCGGAGTTGTGATAACCAAACCACATATCGATCTTTAGTATACTCTATAAAACTTGAAGTTGATCAAACAAGTCCGTCAATCCTCGAGATGATACCGAATATTGACGGTCAACTTATTTAGCTCTCGATAATCGATGCACATACGGAATGATCCGTCCTTCTTCTTAACGAACAACACTAGAGCTCCCCGAGGTGAAGAGCTCAGGCGAATAAACCCTTTTTCTAGTAATTCCTTTAATTGATCTGACAATTCTTTCAATTCAGACGGTGCCAAACGGTATGGTGCACGCGCGACAGGTGCGGCACTGGGCACAAGCTCAATTCTAAATTCAACTTGTCGAGGTGGTGGGAGTCCTGGCAATTCATCAGGAAACACCTCAGGAAAGTTACGAATCACTAGCACGTCTTGTAACTGTTTCTTTGACGGTGCTTTGATGCAGGATATCACTTTCAATCGTAACGCACCATTATCGCCCTTAACAACTAATGTCTTGTTCTTGTAGGGTACATGTACTTCCTTCTTACCACACACGATGACGGCATCGCGTTCTACCAACCAATCCATTCCAATTATTACATCGAACGTACCTAACTCTATTGGCATGAGATCAATGTCAAACAAGTGGTCAAGTAAATTCAGAGTACATCCCTTCAGAACTGTGTTGGTGCATACCACCTTTCCATCGGCTAGTTCGACTTTGTAACTAGTATTTAATTTGGCTGGTTTAATATCTAGTAAATGGCTAAATCTAACATCCACAAAACTTTTATCCGCTCCCGAATCAAACAGTATTGTAACATAATGATTATTCAATAAGAACGTACCTGTCACGACATTCGGGCCCTGGTTGTGTTCGGCATCACGAACGACATACGCTTGACCTCAGCACGTTTCCCACCTTAAGATCCATCTCTTTTTGGGCATGCATTAGCTCTTGTGGCCCGCTTTCTACCACATTCGTAACAACACTACAGCTATCGAGCATTGGTACCAGAAGCCACATTCCTGCTTCTGCAGTCCTTTTCCTTGTGTCCCATTTTCCCACAATTGTATCACTTGGTGGGCACATAACAAAATGACAATCCAACAACGGTACATTTGGAACAACCCCAGTTTGGGTTTGGCTCTGAATATTGATTAGTGGGTTCAGAGCCCTATCATTCCCTGTCTTTGATATGTTTTTTCTGGTTGTGGCTGTTGTTGTTCTGGTAATTTCTCTGTTTTTTGTTGATGTTGTTGGTGTTCTCACACTTTCTCTTGTTGCTCACAACAATTCTTTTACTTTGTCTGAACTTCTGCTCCATTAAGGTATGAGCCATTCGGACATCCTCATTAAAAATGACAGGTCTGGAAGAAGTCATTTCTCCTTTGATGTTTTTAGGCAAGCCAACGAGTATGCCCTCCACTTTCGTTCTTTCACTCGGAAACCATATTTCTGGGCATAACAGATCAATTCATGAACCGGTGGGTGTAAGCAATATATTGAATCTTTCACCCTCAATTCCACAGTTCAACTTCTATTCTTTGTATCTCTTCTGGCGGATAAAATTCTTCTCTCATCATTATTTTCATATCATTCCAAGACTTTGCATTAACCACCTCAAGCCCCAAAGTGGCGACTTGAGAGTTCCACCATGTCAGGGCTCGACCCTAAAGTGTAGCCGCAGCAAAATTTACCTTGTTTCTCTCTGCACATTAGCTGATGCTAAAAATACTTTCCGTTTTCTCCAACCAATGGCATAACTCAACATCACCTTTGTTACCGTGGAAACTAGTGGGGTTACATTTCATGAAACATGAGTATGTACATTCACGAGTAGGTGGTGCCCCACCTTGGCCTCCTGCATTTCCCTTGGTATTATCGCCGGATCTGCCAGCTCTATTAGTGTTTCCTCTTGTAGCACGATCCTACAAGTTGTTGTATGCCACCTAACAGAGAACAAGCTTCTCAATGGCGTCATGGTCATTGCTCTGCGGCATGATTCTGTCATATCATGAAGAAAACTCAATGAGGATTCAAACAATGGTATAACCATAACATGTATAGGCAATCAATTCCAAAGCAAACAGAATAATCACACATGTATAACAATCAAAACCCAAAAGAAATCACAACACATCATATAGATAATCAAAGATAGTAATTCTTCGTCCATCATAAAAGATAGTACAAGGTTGCATTGTTTTACCAAAACACGACCAAAGTCATTACAATCATAAGTACCAAGTCTATAAACCGACATGCCCAGTTTAGTGATAGCAAAATAAAGAGACTACAATGATCCTACACTACAGATGATAACGTGGGGATCCAGGTAGATGTGATGACTGTGGGTCACTAGTTGTAGCAGCATCATCGCCCTCGTCTCTAGTGGCAGCATCTCTAACCATGACATAGGGATCATCATGTCGAGGACGATGAGTAGGACGGGGAGAAGGATCATCAGTGTCAGCATGATCAATAGGAGCTACAGGAGCAGTAGGTGCGACATATGGTCTTTCACGATAATGTCTGAATGGGTGTAGGTGCCACTAAACCTCAAAGGACCACTGTCTTAGATTATGGTGGTGCCATGACAAGTGATCAAAATCCCTCTGAGTAGATTCTAACATCATCTTCAATTTCTTATTTTCTTCTCGGTCTCCCTTCACTAACTCTCGAACTTGATCTTTCAACGTACACACATTCCGCCTGAGTGCATGTTGACCCTTAATTTCACTTCTTAAATCACTGTCGAATTCTGCCATATATTTATCCATCACACTAAGCCTTTTCAGGGTTGAGTGTTCAGTGTTAGCCCGGTCAAACATTTGTTGAGTAAGTCCCTTGACCTAGCGATGTAGAGTGTTGACATCCCTTGCTGTAGGGCCAGGAGCAAAAACCTGCAGAGAAGGTCCAGTACCCACATAGACGGTACCCGAGAATGGGCACACAGAGTATGGTACCCTAGTGATGGTACCAATAGTAGCAGCCTCAGCCTCCTGCTTATGATCATCAAGAGTAGTAGCAACTGCCGTATCCTCGGACTCGGTGTCTGAATCTGGTGGTGGTAGGTTGAGGGGATCAGCCTCCTCATAAGGGTTGATGACCTCAGCATCGTCATCATCATCATCATTTTCTTCCTCTATTTCTTCTTCCATCTCTGGATCTTCTTCTCCTTCATCATCTTCGAGTATCCATCTGTTCATGTTATCATCTGGTTGAGGAATTTGGTGAGGTGCAAATACGTTTAAATGGTCAGGCTCGGGCGCGAGCTCAGGTTGCTCTTCTGGATCGTCTTTAGGAAGATCCGCAACATGATTAGGAGGTAGGTTTAACATGATAATCTGTAAATCATGCAAAATAATTCCGTAAGGTCACTATATAAAAATATTATATAAATAATAACTTATGCAAATATGCAAATGCATGATGATGCTCCATGAACGAACGTGATGATCGATAATAAACCAAATATGATATAATATTTGTTATGTATATGAATTACATTTTTATGTAATTAAAGCCATTAATTTTTCAATGCTTTTTGAATAAGCATGGTAATCGATATATATCTTAATATATCTAGAATATATATCATTATAAATATTTTAATAGCAAAGCACCCGAAACGTGCATAAGTAACTTAAATAGGAATCGATAACTTGACTTGACAGGCCACGAGGAGTCTTAGCACCGAAAGAATAAAAGTTATAGTTAAGTGTTTTTGAAAAAATGACCTAGTTCTCTATAACCTTAAGCTCATGAAACCCATCTTAACACCCCCCAAATTTACATCGCAGACGAACCAACAGTTTGGGTTTTAATCATAGCACACAACATAAGAATATAAAGAACGACTCAAAAGAGATTTTAAAACATAACATTGTCCCATTCATGGAAAGATCAGAGCGAAATTTGACACAAGATCGTCACCAAACAAACATCATAAACAAAAGTTTTAAAATCATAAACACAAAGTTTTTTAATGAATGGAAACCAAAACCAAGTTTTAATCAAAACATTTTGCCGCTAAACTTCCATTCGCCACTCAACCATCAACCTTGATTACCATGATATAAAACATGCTAAAAGTTTCAACACAAACCGTTGAGTGAATTCATAGAGTATATATAAATAAAAGAGTGAACACATGTATTTTTTAATCACGAAATCTTGTGGATCAAACAAGTTTTAATCACAATGCATTAAGTTCAATGCCACTGTAACGTTAACCAACATATTACAAAATTTAACCACATCCCACAAACTAGGTATATTCAATAAAACTAAGAAATTCTCCAAAACAAAATGCCCTTTATAGGTAGATCGGTCGCCATGATGTCCACAACCCCAGGCAGGGCATCACGCCTAATAGATTCTACTTAATGTACAGCGCCTCACCCGTCATAGGCAATTAAACAGTGCATAAATTTAAGGGCCTTTCTGCAATAGGTACTTATGCCAATTAGATCACAATCGGGTCCAGCAAACCATAAATCTACTTAGTGTTCAATTATAAAACTATCATTTATCTCCCTCGCGGGGTTTATGAAACATTTATAATGTAGAAAGCGGGCTAAGAACTCACTGTAAGAACAACAGATCATAAATACGACGATCCTCGACCAAGTGGGAAGTACTCGCTAAGCACCACCAAAAAGACGTGACGCCACATACTACTAGAAAGGTAACATACGTAGAAATTAACCAATGATCATGAGATGTGTTTCCGAGATAAGCATGGCATTCCACTAGAACTTCCCCAAATCCTTTTTAACCCCAAAATGACTTGTGACCTGGTCTTATAGGTAAATAAACACCCACTAAGTTTCGGCTTTTAATTTTTATTTTATCAAAGTGTACTATACGTTTTTAAATTTGAGACTAGACGTAAAAACTTAGTTTCTGATTTTGACTCGACTTCATGGACTCATATCTCCTAGCTCACAAATGTTCTAAATGTGAGGATTTCACTCTTGTAAAGCTATTTGAGTCTAGTTTCCAAAAATGTAAGACTCATAATCTACAAAGTTTCGTAACTATGTGAAAGACTGTTTTACCCCTGGTTATCCAAAATAGAAAGTTTCCAAAACTTTTACCCTTTACTAAAATAGCCATAAATCCCAAACCATGATAGCAATGAAGGTGAGGGCAAAGGATATGAATTCCTTAAGATGTGTACCACTGACCCAATCTTTAAAACCTAACATTTTATTGCAAAAACATGGAGTTTAACTCGTTTTCTAATCGTAGGTCCAGATTTGACCTACTTTCGTATTTTGACCATATCTCCCTCATCCGGAGGAGTTGGTTGAGCATCCAACTATACTATGATGCCAAGACATGTATCTATCCAGACATGTAATTTAATCATAGGCTTCAAGCCAAAATATTTTTGTTATAACCCGTTTTTGCTACTGTTTCAAAATAGTCCCAATCATTTACTCTAAAACCTATCCAAACATCAATCCTAACTCTAACCAATCATATGCAATGCCATAACAAGCTCTTAAACACAACTCATACATCATATAACATGCATTTCCAGAATCAAACATCCATTTTTATGGATTAAAATTAAAAGAAAAATTAAAAATAAAGAGAAGATCTTACTAGGAGTTGATTTAGGACTAGAGTATAAAAACAAGAACACCCATTTCTACTCTGAGGCTGATTTCAAACCAAAGGAGCCCCCAAAACCAAGATAAAAATGCCTCTAACCTTCCTAAATATCACTAAGACTTCTCTCAAGAAACCCTAATGAAAACCCTTCAATAAAACATCCATAGCATCTTTAAATCTTCAAGAAATTTCACCAAACTTGGCAAGCAACACTAGGATGGGGTTGTGATGCCCAAAAGAGAAGAGAGATTTTTGAGAGTGGCTGGTGATGGGGGAGGGGTGTACGGGGGGGGGCAGCAACAAGGAGTAGGAAAGAGAAATTATGATTTTTTTTAAAACAAGGTGAAGTGAAGATGTATTGTGCATGTGTTGTAAGAATAGAAAAAATGATGAGTTGTGTGTTTGAAAAGTGACAATGTGTTTGAGTGTGTGGGTGGAAAACCGTCCAATGGGCCTTGATAAGTTAAAATAATATAATTTTTTTATGGAGATATGATTTAAATAAAGTATAGTGTCAGTATAATTAAATAAAAAGTAAGTTTATGTTAAAACGCAGTTTTAAACTTCAAGAAATTTACGTAAACACGAAACAAACGGAAAATGTAAAATGGTGTAATTATATCTTCAGGGAATTTATAGAATATTCAACACATAAGTCACGAAGACGGAATAGATTTCTAAATACGGCTCACGCAAAGCTAAGAACGAGAAATTCTTACTAAATCAAGTAAACATAAAATTAATGACTTTGCTTGAAAATGAAAATAGAAATAAAGTTCAGAATAAATAGTGACCTTAAATACGAAATGTTACAATTACAAACATTAAAAACTCCAAAAAAGCCCAACACTTTTTTAATTACACCCGACCCAAGTCCTAGGCCTAAACAACACTTATAAACCTGTTAACCGTTACCTCTTTTATCCTTTACACCGTTAGACCTCTAAGGACTAACGGTGCAAGCATTTATAAACCCTCAAGGACCAAATTTGCAAAGCTTAAGGACTATGGATGTAATACAACTATATAAACTCAGGGTCCATTCTTGCCATTTTCCAAACTTCAAAAGGGGAACGAACACAGTTCATTATCTCCCAAATCGTGTGTCCTGTCCTGCACACCAGACAAAACACTATTCCCCTTTACTCTCCACCTTGTCGACCAGCCCCTCTACACACCTCACATGGGCTTATTGCCACTTTGGCAATCCCCTAACCCCCTATTCGTCCAAGGAACAAGACAAGAAATCAGTGGTGAAGATCAAGAGACTTGGGGACTACTCAATTTTAATGGCTATGATGAGACTTTGAAGGCTCTCTCACAACAAACACACCCGCAGGAGCTCTCACAAAGAAAGCACAAGACCTAGAACCTTTATTTTCTTAGTATAAATAGATGTCATTTGTAAGCCCTTGGGCACTTAGTTTTAAGTTTTTTTTCCAGCTTATCTTAGTCTTAAATTAGCTTATTGTAATTTCTTTGTACTTAGATTTGAAGTTTATTGAAAGCTTAGTTTTATTAAAATATTGTTTTAAGTTTAAGTGTTTGATGTTTTAAAACTTTATTATGATTTTGAAGGTTGATTCGTCGGTTTTTTGGGGATTGATTTTTTGAAGATTGATTTTTTTGTTGAAAGATTGGGGGTGGAGGATACCCGCATTTTTTATGAGAATAAATGAACTGTGTGTAAAAGATAAAGCTTCTAAAATGACGTTTTTGCCCTTTGATGTAAAAAGTGGGTAAGATTTATGATTTAATCACAACCCTTGGATGAAAAAGAGATGGATGGATAGATTGGGTTCATGGGATCTTTAGAGTAGGAGGGGTCTTTGAGGATCTCAACCCGTCTTCTTATTACTACAGTAGTATTATTTAAAGCAATTAAAAGAAAAGTTAAAAAGATGAGGTAATTGTTTTACTAAAGAGTTATGTGCATAAAATATATAATAATTGAGTAAAGATAACAAGTCAAACAAGTTGTACTAACCACTAACTTACTCCTAGTCTCTTTCTTTCATTTTTATCTCCTTCTTCATAAACATGCGTCTACTATTCAACACTTCAAAAGTGGCTTACTTGAGTGTTGTAACAAACAATTAATATTCATCCGACGACCATAATGACAATATGTGCGTTAGATATTGGTAATTGCAGGGTTAGATTGAATTTTTGGTTTAATGGTGGCCAGAATAGAAGGGAGAAGAAAGAGAAGAAGAGAAAAGAAGGAGAAAAGAGAAGAAGAAGAAGGCAACGAAGAAGAAACCAAGCTACAAGATGGGATAGTTAGGCCGGTGGGGGGTGGGTCGAGCACCCGGTAGCCGCCGGCCCCTACCGGCTCCGCATTTTGAATCCAGTCATCAACTTGGTGACAAGCTTACAATCAAGGCCGAATATATATTGGTCAAGTAGTGACTCATGTGGCTAGTATTTGTTTGTAGGAGAAAATCGTTATAAGTTTTAATGACTAGAAACAACTACAAATCTGAGGTGTTCATTTTTTTTAAATGGAGCAATTAAGTGAGCTTCTTCAAAGCATCTCATTACTTTTTAAGTTTAGTACTGTGATAAGGGTTTGGATATCGGTTTATTGTATAGTCCTATGCCTACATTTATGGGAATTAAAATATAGTGTCTACGGTAAAAAATTTTGAACCTTTGACCAACTCAAAGTGAGAATTTTTATGTTGAGGTAAAGATCTGCTAGGCAGAAGGAGGGTCGTCCTTCGGTTGGTCTTTAATCCTCAGCAAGTCTGAACAAAGAGCAACGCACGTTAGCCTCGCCCTAGATGTTATCCTAGGACCAAGATCCGACATAAAAGTAAGTATCTAATGTGGGAATAGCCGCTGGGTAGTATAACAAGTATAGTAAATGCGTATGGAAGTAGATAGATTTGCATTGAAATAAAGCTTAGGGTTTGGTTATCTTCTATTACAAGTACCCAAAAATATGTACCTGAAAAAACCATAGGGGATATTTTGGGTTCGCTAGCTAGGTGACTAGGGAACTGTTTAATCCTAGGGAACAATATCCCTAAATATCCGGATTGGCGATGCACGCCTGGGTCTTGCTATGGACCGGTGGTCATCGATGGGTTACATGGATAATAAGATGTATTGTCTTTCTGAGGTTGTTCTGACATTGGCTTGTTCTTCTAGGGTGAGGTGGTGAGTGTTACTTTGAACAGGAAGGCCCTTATCGGTTTGCGTTAATGTGTTAGCTAGGTTCAAGTAGATGGGTCGCGCGGCATAAGCCTATCATCCAAATACACGGATATGTCCCCCTAGTGTTGTATCAACACAAGTAATGATGTAATACTTTTAGTAAAAGTGTTGAAATTTTTTTAGGGGGTAATAAGGTTGTTTCGTCTTGGTTTTATTAATGAACTACCAGACAGAAGCCATAATTACTAAGGGTTAAAAACTCGGTGAGTCATACTTGGGTATCCGTGATGATGCTACGTGTCTTAACAATTCCCATCATGTGGTTGTGATTAAACCACGTCATGCGCTGACATGACTGGACATTTGATTCTACTCCTTTTTCATCTATAAATAAGGGTCCTCTCTCTTTTTTACAATCACATCTTCTTTTTACCACTCTCGTACCGCATCACTCATAAGATTGTTTATCTTCTTCAGGTCTCCTCCTATCTTTTTTTTCTTTCCAATTTATTTACTTTCCCTCTGAATCCTTTGTCATGTCGCTGGATAACTCCGATAACCTTGATATTCCGGATGTCGATCCGCTTGACCCCGCTTTGGAAGCCACCACACTTCCTAAATTCGACATGCACCTTTACAAATCTTCCCTGAATGAGACTCATGTTAAATGGCTTATTAAATGTTATAAGATTCTGGAAGAGTTACATCCTCGTGTCGTATCCGAGGGGATAACCATGGATGAACTGCCCAACGATGCAATCAGATTGTATGTACACCATTTTCAACAAGGGGGATTAAGAGTGCCATTTTCCATAATTTTTCTAAAGGTGGTATTTCCGGGCTCTGAATATTACCCCTACCGTACTATAATTTTTGAGATGTATTGTCGGGCTCTGAATATTACCCCTACTGTACCCCTTTTTGTGTATTCTACAAATTATGCAAACAGGGCAACTGGTTTTCCTTCCAGAGTAGGGTTGGAAAAGGTTGTAAACCATGCTTTAAAGATGCTCCTACTAGTTTAAAGAAATGGAAAGATAATTTTTCTTGGTTGACCGGAGGGCTGCGCCAATCGCCATGCCTTGGAGGCATCACGATTCTAGCATGGCGGATCCCACCTAAATCTGGAGAATTTAATGAGTCGGATGTTGAGAGGTTGCGTGAGGTTGTCATAACTCTCCACAAACCATCTCCTAGCCTTCTGTATGCTGCCGGTCTTTTCCATTCTTGGAAGCATGCCAGACATGTTTTCATATTAAAGGATCCGAAAGGGAATGGTAATACCCTTATTTTCGTTATCTATTTACTTGGCATATTTGACTACCGTTTTGCATTCCTTATTGTGTATGCTTGCTTCTCTCTTTTTGCAGTTATTATGATGGTTGAGTTTTTGCGTCTTCCTAACTTCTAGGGCTACAAGCTAGCCGTTGGCACCCTTCTGCCGCCTGGCACCGCCCAAGTAACCCATTTGACTCCTCCAGCTAATAGGCTAGAGGATATTCCACTAAGGACGGGAGATATGGTAGTTGCGGAGATGCCGTGTAAGAAAGTACTTTCCGGACCGGAGAAGGAAAGAAAAAGAATGATTGTCGAGTGACGCTGCAGGCGAAAGGCCGAGGACTCTGATGGGTTAAGAAGGTTACAAGGAAGAAGCGTGTTGTTCGGGGAGAGGGAGAGGACTTCCCCAAAAAGAAGGAAATGAAGACACGCCGGGAGACTCCCACCCTTAATTTGGACTCGGAGCATGTTTCCTCGCCTACCCCTTAAATCATTCTAAATCCTTGGAAGCCCTTGCCAACGAGGTTTATGTTTCTAAGAATGCTTTGCTGGTGGCTGGTATGCATGAGGAAAAACAGATTTATTGACAAGGCAGATCCTCCCTGCCATGAGAATGTGGATGAGCACATGGCGAATGGGGGTGCTGGAAATGAGCACGGTGACGAGAACATTGTCGATGACTGGTGGGCTATCCGGGCTGCGCACGCAACCGAACCCCGCTAT
Source organism: Tanacetum coccineum (assembly GCA_026074375.1). NCBI lineage: Eukaryota > Viridiplantae > Streptophyta > Magnoliopsida > Asterales > Asteraceae > Tanacetum > Tanacetum coccineum. The sequence continues at coordinate 25,776 of BQNB010036098.1, read as the reverse complement.
CCAATTAGGTATGTTCTTCTCTTGTTGTTAGGACTCAAGAAAAGACTCGGTCACACATAATATATGTAGCTCGTAGGTCTATAGTTACGTTTTGGAAACTGAAATAGGGTTTTAGAAAGGCCAAGGCATGGATAAGCCCATGTTAGAGCCATGGTAGCTCCATATGACTAGATTATAAGTACCCTCTCCATAGCTTGGAGAGGGTGTTGGTCGTTCACTTTCTCATTTTTCACATAAGCTAATATTCTCTCTTCCCTTCTCTCTCTAAAAGTGTTCATCCTTCTACTTTCTCTCTCTAGTTCTTTGTCATTTGATTGTGAGATTAGATAATACATATATTATACAATTGGTATCAAGAGCCATGGGGTGATTTAGTTTGGTTTTGTGTGCGTTGTTCTTTCTTGTTTAGGCTGTTTGGTTCGAACTCAAACAAAGGATTTCATCTTTTGTGGGTTTAAAACCATAAAGCTCTCAACTTTCTTCTTTATTTATCTTAGTATAGGTTAGTTATACAAGAAAATCTTTAAAAAACTCTAAAAATTTCATCTTTTTGGAGTCTTTTTGGTTTGAATAGCTTTTTTGTACCAAGAATCTTGATTTCAATTTTTTTTTTGTTAAAAACCATAAAGTTTGTATTTTAAGGTTCTACTAGTCTTAGAATAGCAAGAAGTACAAGCAAAATCGAGTAAAAACATCAAAAAGTTAGTCTTTAAGTGTTTTGAAAAAGTTGGGTTTCGTATTACAATAGGCGAATTATACTTGTTCTTCTAGGCGAATTAAACAAGCTAGTTATACAGTTTCTTCTAGGCGAATTATATGTTTAACCTTAGGCGAATTACACAGTTTTGCTTTAGGTGAATTATACAACTTTTTCACGCGAATTATACATTTTTCTTTCTAGGCGATTTATACATATTTCGTAATTGGCCGATTTATACACTGCTTAGGAGAAGTATTCAATTTTCTTGGGAGAAGTATACACTTTGCTTGGGAGAAGTATACACTTTTCTTAGGAGAAGTATACAATTTACTTGGGTGAATTATATCATTTGCTTGGGAGAAGTATACACTTTGCTTGGGAGAAGTACATAATTTGCTTGGGAGAAGTATACAATTTGCTTGGGTGAATTATACCATTTGCTTGGGTGAATTATACCATTTGCTTGGGTGAATTATACCATTTTCTTGGGTGAATTATACCACTTCCATTAGGTGATTTATACGGTTTTTCTTTGATTTGTAAAATCCCGTAAAAGATTAACTTCTTTTCTCGGTTTTATCAAGAATTGTAAAATCCCGTGTAATTCCATTACTTAATCACTTAAACAAAACTCACTTCAACACAATAACCTCTAATCACTGAATGATCAAAAAGTTATCTATTCTCATTTAAATCAATCCAATTCAAAATTGACAACTATGCAGAATACATGATCATTTCCGTGCTGACAAAAACCGTCATCCTTGTTTGAAAAAATCTATGTTTGAATTCTTGGAAGAGTCGTATGGAACTATACATAGAGAATAGGGAGAACGGGAGAATGATTCTTAACTTTGTTCTAAATGGTCTACTTATATGACCTCCTGTTGATGAAGAGAATGGTACCACTAGGACAAATAAGTATGAAGAACTTTCAGTTGTAGAGAAACTCCAAGCTGACTGTGATCTTAAAGCTACAAACATCGTTTTTCAAGGTCTTCCACCGGATGTGTATGCCATCGTCAATCTTATGCAAGACACGAAATTGTCATTACAAGAAAAGGAATGTAAATTGTATGACGAGTTTGATAAGTTTTCATTTGTGAAGGGGTTGATGAAAACACTGTATCATTACTACAGGAGAGATTTATACTCACTAATCGCTATCTATGAACGTCATCAACATGTCAACGCGATAGTTCAAGTGGGAATACGAGGTTCTAAATAGTTTCACCGCCAGAATGGAGCAAATTTGTGACGGGTGTGAAGTTGGCTAGAGATTTGCATACTACAAACTTTGATCAATTGTATTCATATCTTGAACAACATGAGGCACATGCAAATGAAACTCGCTTGCTGCATGAACGATACCAAGATCCTCTTGCATTTGTTGCCAATTTCAATCAACCACCTTCTCACATTACCAACTATCATTTTCAATACAATGCTACACAATTTCCTCAATAGTCAAACACAATGATTCCACAAGTTCACTCTTCTCAATCATACTCACCAATGTATGCAGCACCTCATCTATCACAACCACAAATCAGTCATTCATCCATTCCACAATCATAACAATACCAGTCTCATATGGATCATCAAACCTCATCTGTTCCACCAACTACTTATAACTCACCTCAATCTTTAACACAATCATTGACTGAGTTCCCTCAAATGGACTCAGGTCTTGCTGTTTCTGTGTTTACTCAAGGAGATGATCCAATTGCTTGTCTCAATAAGGCAATGGCTTTCCTGACAGTTGTAGCTTCTTCGAGGTTCCCTTCAACCAACAATCAACTTAGAACTTCCTCTAATTCGAGAAACTAGGCCACCATTCAAGACAGCAGGGTTACTGTAAACAAGTTCAAAGGAGGCAAGGACAAAGTTATGCTGGTACTGGCTATAAGGGTAATGCTACTAGTTTCGGGGGAAATAATGCAGGAAGGCAGGCAAGGATTGTTAAATGTTATAATTGTCAAGGTGAAGGACACATGGCTAGGTAATGCACTCAGCCTAATAGGCCAAGGAACACTGCATGGTTTAAGGAAAAGGCAATGTTGGCTGAAGCACAGGAATCCGGTCAAATTTTGGAGAAGAGCAACTAGCATTTCTTGCAGATACAGGCATTCCAGACAGTCAAGCTGCTCAGACAACCATTCCAAACACTCCTACTTTCTAGACTGAGGATCTTGATGCTTATGATTCTGACTGTGATCATGTCTCTAATGCAAAGGCGGTTCCGATAGCCAATCTTTCCAACTATGGTTCAGACATTATCTCAGAGGTACCTCATGTTAAACCCTATCATTCTGATATGGATAATCAAAGTGTGCATGCAATGCAGGGTTTTGAACAAACACCAGTTGTTGATTTTACAGAAAATGAGATAACAAGTAATAGCAATATCCTTCTGTACTCTTAATATTCGCAAGAAACGCAACAGGCAGTTGTTCAAGATACTAATTTGTATGCACAACAAGATTCAATGATATTATCTATGATTGAACAAATGTCAGAACAAATGATTAATCATGTAAATAATTGGGAAAAGGCTAATCAGGAAAAGAATCCTTAACCGCTGAGCTTGAGAGATATAAAGAACGAGTCAAAACTTTTGAACAACGTCTTAATATTGATTTAAGCACACGTGAAAAAATGATTGATTCTCAAATGTATGATATGATTAAGGAAAAGCTTGCACTTAAGCAGAAAATTGATTTAGAAAAGTAGATAAAGGAACTGGATAATATCGTTTACAAAGTGCGTCAATCTGCTCAAACAGTGCACAAGTTAACAAAGCCATAAGTTTTTTATGGTGACACTCACAAACAAGCTCTTGGTTATCAAAATCCATTTTATCTCAAGAAATCTCAGTGGATTAAGCCAACCTTGTATGATGGTAGTGTTATATCTAGTCAACATGTTATTAGTCATGTGATTGTTGATGAAGAGACATTAATTTTGGAAGAAGTTAGCCGATCTAAAATGTTTGCAAAACAAAACGATCCAATGTCAAAAGAAAAGAAAGTTAATACTACTCCAATTAATTATGTTGAGTTAAATCGATTGTCTAAAGATTTTTGTAAATGTTTTATTCCACAACAAGAATTGTCTGACGAACAAGCTTTCTGGTTACAAACTTCACACCCTAATACTGACCAATCTGCTTCGTCACAGGTTCCAATTATTGAGGCTCCTAAGGAATTCCTAAGGGTAAGCTTGGTTCAGCCTTAAAAGGCCTTTAAATCCTCTCGGCCAATTGAACGTTGGTGAAAAAGCGGATTACACCTGATGCTATAACAGAAGGGGAATGAGGGTTTGAACACACTAAAGCTATTTTTATAAATGAAATAATTCCATTTTAAAGACCTTAAAAGACATATTCAATGTTTTTGATAAAGATCTTTTAAATGAGGTAACGAAAGTACAAACAGTTTTTAACCAGATGGAAGCTGCTGTTCAACAGTGTTCTCTAGACAAACAATGTTTTGAAATTCATAAGAAAGAACTTTTTCCTAAAAATGATTGACTCTTACACAAAATCATGTCTCAAGATCTTATTATATGTGTGATGAATTCTACTACTTTTTTTGATGATTCTTTGAATGTGGAAATGCATAGTAGTAAATTTTGTGTTAAGTGTTTGGATCTTGATGCTGAGCTTTTGAACAAACAAAATGCGTATAATGATCTTTAGAAAAGTTACTCACAACTTGAAAAACATTGCATTTCTCTTGAGTTAACAATGCAACTCAATCAATAAATTTTCCAAAAGGATTCATTCAGTGATAATCAAAATGCTCTTGAAATTCCAGAATATTTTAAAAATAATGATTTGAAAGCTCAGCTACAAACTAAAGACACTACCATCTGTAAGTTGAAGGATATTAAAATCTATGAGAGGAAAATACTAATCGAAGAGAATGTGTGAACACAAGAAAATGGATGGGATTGGAAACCATAACTATGGAAATTGGGCATAGTGTGGCCAAAAATTACTTTCTAAAAATGGGGCGTTTGCATAAAGAAATTGAAGGCATTTTTACAAAGATCATTTTGATTCGATTAAAAAAGACACGTTGCTCTTCTAAGAAAACAATGTGACTCTTGGATTGCTCAATTGAAACTCTAAGTCCTATGGGAAAATGCGGATTTAAAAGGACAAATCAAGAAAAGGTTTTTGTGACACAACATTACAAAATTGAATTAATGAAAATTAAATGGTTTTAAAAATGTTGCTTGATAATGTCCGCCACAATAACTAATGCCACAAACATTGCTCCAGGGATGTTCATACTTGATTTAGATCCTTTTGTGCTCCTAGGTTATTGAAAAATTAGGGACGCTACATGACTATCTTAAGTTACATTTGGAACAAGAGATATTATTGGGTCATTGTTGAACAAGCTAAAGCAAAACAACCGTTAGATAATGCGTTAGACTTTGCTTGTAAGCATGCAAAATGAATTCATGAGTTACTTGTTTATTGGTTTTTTCCCAAAAAAAAGATACATGCCCTACTGCAAAATTAAACCTAGTGAGAAATTGGTTGCTATACACTAATGAACAAAGTTCAAGAAGGTGGTGTTTTCAGAACTCTCATTCCTCGAGCAAACATTTATAAAACAGGGTAGAGTTCATCTAAAACACAGAATTTTCACATACCTCGTGTTGCTTCTACGGGATGGAAGAAGTTCTACTAGTTGCTAACAGAAGTCACAGCCTACAGGCAGGTAAAAAGAATGATTAGGATCTCGTACAAACTCCACAGTTTAGCAAAGTGAAGAATAAAGTAGAAGTCTAAACGTTAGGGAGAGCTAATTTAAGTTCTAATAAAAAGAATCGTGTCAAAGACCCTATTTGTGATGCAAAATGTTAAGCATACTATGTTAAATGCAAATTCAGAGTTAATTTGTGTTAAATGTAACCAATGTATGTTTGATGCAAATCATGATGTGTGTTTCCTTGATTTTTTGAATGATGTGAATGTGCGCTATAAATCTAAGTCGGCTAAGAAAAGAAAAAAGCATAATATTTGGAAACCTTTGGGTAAAGTGTTCACTGAAATAGGATATAAGTGGAAACTAATAGGAAGACTATTCACTTTAGTTGGTAACTCGTGCCCTTTAACTAGGTTCACTCTCACGAAAGTAGTGCATCTTAAGGAAACCACTTCTAATTTAGGTGAAACACAAAAACCAGAGCTTAGAATCTATAGCAGGAGACTCAAACAAGTAAAAACAGTAGGTTCGAGTAAAAAAGCAAAGATTGTAAGATCTAAGATTGCTAACAACTTGAAACTCAATCATTCTTGGGGATCCAATGCCACAGATGTTCCATCTTTTTATTCTCTTATCAATGACAAGTTGTCCAGATTGTTCTTTAGTATCTAGACTCCGGATGCTCTAAACATATGGCAGAGAACCGCTCTCAGCTCATGAACTTCGTTAGTTAAGTTTTGGGAACTGTTAGATTTGGAAACGACCAGATTGCAAAGATTATGGGGTATGTGACTATCAGGTGGGAAATGTAACTATCTCAAGGGTATATTATGTTGAAGGACTTGGTCATAACTTGTTTTCTGTTGAACAATTTTGCGACGCGAATCTTGAAGTTGCTTTTCAGAAAAACACTTGCTTTATTTGGAATTCAGAAGGTATTGACCTACTTTCAGGATCTAGAAACACAAACTTGTACACAATTTCTCCTGATGATATGCTAAAGACTTCTTTGATCTGTCTACTATCAAAAGCTTTAAGGACTAAGAGCTGGTTATGGCACCGTCAGTTATCCGATCTCAACTTTGGTACTCCTAACAAGCTAGCCAAAGATGGTCTTGCACGAGGCATTTCAAAGCTTAAATTCAAGAAAGATCATTTGTGTTCAGCATGTGCATTAGGTAAAAGCAAAAAAATCCTCTCATCAACCTAAAGATGAAGACACTAATCAAGAGAAACTCTATCTTCTGCATATGGATCTTTAAGGCCCAATGCGTATGGAGAGCATTAATGGGAAAAAGTATATCTTGGTGATTGTTGATGATTACTCACGATTTACTTGGGTCAAATTTCTGAGATCAAATGATGAAGCACCTGACACTATCATCAAATGCATATAAAAAAATATTAAAGTTCGTTTGAATTGCACCATAGTCTGTGATGTTTAGAATAGAATAATGGATCTGCATTTGGTCAATCAGTTCTTCATGGTTTTTATGATAATTTTTGTTCATCACGCATTCAAATCATCTGTTGTACACTCCTCACAGAACGACGTTTGTCGAAAGACGAAACCGGGACTCTAGTGGAAGCTGCTCATACAATGTTGATATTTTCAAAAGCTTCATTATTTTGGTGGGCTGAAGCAATCAATACAGCTTGTTATACCTAAAACCGTTCCCTGATCCGTCTCCGATACAACAAAACTCCATATGAGCTGATGCACAACAAGAAGCTGGATTTATCATTTCTTCATGTCTTTGGTTTACTATGTTATCCGACCAATGACAGTGAGGATTTGGGAAAACTAAATGCAAAGGCCGATATTTGTATTTTTGTTAGTTACGCGGCCTGCAAAGAAAAGCTTTCAGAATTATAAACAGAAGAACCAAGAAAATCATAGAAACCATTCATGTAACGTTTGATGAGCTGATAGCCATGGCTTCTGAATAATTCAGTTCAGGACCTGAGCTTCAATCGATGACTCTTGCAACATCCAGTTTAGGACTCGTACCAAACCCTGTTCCTCAACAACCTTTTAATCCACCAACGAGAAATGATTAGGATCGTTTGTGTCAACCTATGTTTGATGAATACTTCAAACCTCCATTAAGTGTTGTTTCTACAGTTTCAGTAGTTGTTGCACCAAGAGCTGTTGAAATAGATGCACCTTCATCAAGTACTTCATCAACTAACCCACAACAACAATCCTCAATAATCTCACAAGGTGTTGAAGAACCTATACCAAATGCACTTTTTGACGATCCATGTCATGAACCTCTTCATGATGTTTCTACTTCTCAAGAATCATCGTCAAATGTGCAGTCCTCCCACTCTCCATTAGAACTGATTGGTAAATGGAATAAGGATCATCCTTTAGCAAACGTGATTGGTAACCCGTCTCGACCAGTCTCCACTAGAAAGCAACTCAAAACTGATGCCATGTGGTGTTACTTTGATGCCTTCCTAACTTCTGTAGAACCAAAGAACTTCAAAGAAGTTATGCTCGAATCCTTATGGATTTAGGCAATGCAAGAATAAATTCATGAATTTGAAAGACTACAACTTTGGGAAATGGTGCCTTGTCCAGATAAAGTAATGTTGATCAAGTTGAAGTGGATTTTCAAGGTCAAAACAGATGAATTTGGCGAGGTACTCAAGAACAAGGCTATATTGGTTGCTCAAGGATTCAGGCAAGAGGAGGGAATCGACTTTGAGGAATCATTTGCAACGGTTGCAAGAATAAAGACCATCCGTATCTTCGTAGCAAATGCCGCCAACAAGAATATGACGATCTATCAAATGGACGTCAAAACGGCTTTCTTAAATGGCGAACTTGTAACACCCCCAAAAATCAGGACAACGCAGCGGAATGGTAACATTGGGGTGCTACTTCAGGGCACAAAACACAAGTCACGAAAAACGACCTTAAAATGGACGTTTTAAAAAAGTCAATATTTTGTAATAAAAGATCAGAGTGTGCAACAGGTTTCATTTTAATATGTATTAGAAAACATTGTCTACAAACGTTTGTCAAATAGTACTCAAAGTTAATTTAAGCCTTCAAAAAATATATATTTCCGCGCGACGCGAATGCTCCCAATGCTCCACTAGCAAAATAGTAACCTGAAAATACATGCTAAAACGTCAACAATAATGTTGGTGAATTCATAGGTTTAAGTAAAAAAAACCGTATTGAAATAATTTAAGAAATATTTTCGTAAGAAAAGAAGCGTTACAACATTTAATGTGTTATTTCCGAATCCCATCCGAAAATCCCAAGTAGTGATTCAGTAATCAGAGTAATTTAATGTTGGACCACAAGATCGAAGTAATGGTGGACTAAGTACATATTCCGAAGTCCAAAACAAGTAATGTAGACAAGAGAAACACATTCATCAAGTCTAAGTATTTATTATTGCACTAACTCTGACACCGAAAGCCTTAACTATTTTCTGCCCCAAAGTGTATATGGATGTTGCCAAAAACTAAAAAGTACTCCCAATGTTAAATGCACCTGATCAAACTAGTGACCCAAGGAAAGGTGGGGATTGTCAGTCCCGATAGATCTATCCACAACACTCGCGCTCACTATATAGCATTATCGGTTCATGATAAGTAGGGCTTAAGTGGCAATAATAGTGACTACTTAGAGCAATAATATTCAGGCAATAATTGGATAGCATAACCAAATTTAGAAAAACACTTGTGTCCGTAGTAAAACAATCATGTCTAAAATTCACGGTTTCAAATATAGGTATTCACGATCTCAAATCATGTAGTAAACAAATCAAGCTTTAGTAAAAATAATCATGTAACGCTTACGTATAGAAATCAATAAGTTTATGTAGTAAAACGAGCATGTATTCCCCTCGCGGGTTTATAAAACATTGAAAAGATTGAAATGCGAGACTATGAACTCACAAAGTATTGAAAGGTAATTGTACTGTAGTAAAATATACAAGTTTGTAAACGAGCATGTATTCCCCTCGCGGGTTTATAAAACATTGAAAAGATTGAAATGCGAGACTATGAACTCACCTTAGAAGTGAAGTGAAGAATAAGTCGAGTGAATGAATGAAAACGCGTCACGGAAATATCCGAAAGCAACCTAAGTAGATATCGGTCGTATAAGTACTAAACACTTTGATTATTTATAGGTCGTATAGCTCATCATACTATCGTTCGGGCTATCATAATTAAGAGGTCGTGTAGTGAACGTATGAGGAGCTAGGACACTTTAAATCGTAAATCCAACAACTCGTCGATACGCCACCCCGAAGAGGCCTCATTATGAAACTCCCTAGTAATATAGTACTTTGATTAATACCACATATAGGTCTATATAGTTCAATCACCATCTAATTGTGTTTGTGAAATAATGATTAAATCCCATTTGATAAATAAATGCCATGTATTAAAGCTCGTATAATCGTTAAATAGTTCAATCGCCTTTGTAAAATAACATTTATAAAGTTTAAAACAAGTATAAATATTATTTAAGTGATTCCAAAATGTTTCGCAAAAATTTATAAAAAAAAACGAACCAACACTATTCATCTCAGGAAATAGTGTCTAGTTTACAAAATATACATCCGAAAATTATGAAAATCGGCAGGTTTATGTAAAATGCCGTTCCGAACAACTTTGTAGTTTTACATTTCGACTCAATCAGACCCGAAGGCCCTCGAAAATGAGCTTCAGCAGCTGCTGAAGCGTGCACAGTTTTTCAGCTTATATATATAATGTTTGAAAACTTTGAAACGTCGTATCTTACTCGTTTTAACTCCGTTTTTAGTGATTCTTTCGAGTACGTCTTCGTAATTAAAAGTTTTATAATTATTTTCCAAAAATGTATCTGTTGTGAACAGTAAATTTTATAAAATTAGTTTTATAAAAGTTTAATTAACGTATAACTCGTAAACTATGTATCTTTTTCGTTATATAAATCCGTTTTTTTCGAGTTTCTTACTTTTTGGAAATCGTCATGGATGTGTAGAATTTTATAAAAACCATAGAATAAATATGTTATTTACACGAAATTTTGGACAGAAGAAACTTGGATGTGACTTTGATAACTCCATTTTTCATGTTCGTTGAATAAAATCCTAAATGGTGATTTAGTTATATAGAACATGTAAACACATAAAAATGAATAAAGTAAAGACATGAAAGGTTTTTAGATAACCTTAATGAGATGTAGTGTGATGAACCAAAGTATCTAAACCCCTTGTTTAGATATAAAACCAAAGTTGAATTATGGAAAAAACCCTAGTAGATTAGGTTATAAGCCTTAATCTTACTTTCTTTTGCTTCAAACTTGCAATTGGTTATCCAAGGCTTGGCCAAAACACCTTTGTATATCTTAGGATGGATGTGTGATGGCTTTGTATATGTTGATGAAAATATTGGTATGGTATTATGTAAAGGGGGTTTGTTTTATGTGAGGCTTAAGGAGGAATGAGAGGAATTTTGTGAAATTTTACTAGTGGTTTATGCTTCGAAAACATAGTATCATGTATATATAGGATAAGTATTGGTCAAAACTTTCTCAAGAAGAGTCAATGGTCAAAGGAGGGGGAATTCGGTCAAGGGGACAATGAGAGGGTTTTGGGGAAAGTCTTGGTCAAAGTATTTGGTCAAAGAAATAAGTTATGGCTAGGTATTAATGAGTTATGTTGAGATATTTGTACAGCTTAAAAATTTTTCTTATAAATCCTTGTATAAATTGCACTAATTTCGGCACATATATGCTATATATGATATATTTTTGTAACTTTTATGTATTGGGTATAAATGTGGGTATTTGTGATAAGCGTAGATAAATTTTAGTGGTTCCGAGAATGTCTAAACGAAATTTTATCGCGAAACGAAATCAATTTACGTAACCAATAAAAATAAAATAAACAAAGTTAATAATTATACTCAAAATAATTACTTAACACTTGCTTGATGTAAACATTTATTTGTTTGGTGTCCGTTTACGTTAATTGATAATTTATAGCTTACGCGATTTAACTTAACTATTATAATTAAAAGTAAATGCATACGAAAAAAAAATTATTAGTAAAATATATGACGTCGTAAATGACCTGAAAATACGGAATGTTACAGAACTCAAGAGGTCTACGTTTCTTAACCAGAAGGATTTGTTGATTAGAACAACCCATCGCATGTGTACAAGCTCAAAAAGGCCCTTTACGGTCTCAAACAAGCATCACGTGCATGGTACGACATGCTGTCAAGCTTCTTCATTGCACAACATTTCTCCAAAGGTGCAGTTGATCCAACACTCTTCACACAGAAAGCAGGAAACAACTTATTGCTGGTACAAATTTATGTTGACAATATAATATTTGCATCTACTAATACTTCTTTGTGTAATGAGTTTGCTAATCAGATGACCACTAAGTTCAAGATGTCGATGATGGGGCAGATGTCATTCTTTTTAGGATTACAAATTTCTTAAAGTCCTAGAGGCATCTTCCTAAACCAATTAAAATATGCTTATGAAATTATTAAAAAATATGGTTTGCTAACTAGTGATTTTGTAGACACACCTATGGTTGAAAAGAATAAATAGGATGAAGATCTACAAGGGACACCAATTGATGCTACACTTTACCATGGCATGATTGGATCCCTCATGTATCTGACATCTAGTAGACTTGACCTTATTTATGTAGTCTGCTTATGTGCCTGATATCAGGCAAAGCCTACCGAAAAGCACTTAAATACGGTTAAGCAGATCTTTCAATACCTAAAGGGAACCATTAACATGGGTCTCTGGTACTCGAAGGTTACCGATATGTCTCTAATAGCATATTCAGACGCAGATCACGCAGGGTGTCAGGACACTAGACGCAGTAAATCAGGAAGCACTCAATTCTTAGGTGATAAACTTGTTAGCTAGTCTTCCAAGAAGCAAAAGAGCACTGCGATTTCGAGTACATAGGCTGAATATATTGCCTTATCTGGGTGTTGTGCTCAAATCGTATGGATGCGATCACAGCTAACAGACTATGGGTTTACATTCAATAAGATTCCTCTGTATTTCGACAACAAAAGTGCGATTGCTCTATGATGCAACAACGTTTAACACTCTAGAGCAAAGCACATTGATGTACGCTACCATTTTATAAAGGAGGAAGTAGAGAATGGAATAGTGGAACTTTACTTTGTTCGAACGGAATATCAACTGGCTGACATCTTCACCAAACCGTTGCCAAGAGAAAGATTCAACTTCTTAATCGAAAAGCTGGGTATGAGAAGCATGTCTCCGAAAATGCTAAAACGTCTGACAAAGGAGGAAGACGAGTAATGGTGGTAACTCGTAAAATATCCCATGTATTATATGTATATAAGAAAATCAGAAAAACACAAAAAGATTTTTCATTTCATATAAATTTTTCAAAAAGAAAATATAAAAATATAAAATCATAAAAAGAAAATACAAAATTAAAAAATCAGAAAAATACAAAAATAGGTTTTCATGACATGTTTTCTAGAATCGATAATATTTACGGCCTTAGAAATGCCATTCAATAATGGCACAAAGCTGTAAATAAAGTTCGAATAGAAAATATGTCATATGGCTTGCTATTACTTCCAATAGCAACCCGGTCATCATCTTAAAGGCAAGTATTTCAAAAAGA